>PGCI01000136.1:0-235189 GCA_002873125.1 Puccinia coronata f. sp. avenae | reverse complement strand
CCCTAACCTAACCCTAACCCTAACCCTAACCCTAACCCTAACCCTAACCCTAACCCTAACCCTAACCCTAACCCTAACCCTAACCCTAACCCTAACCCTAACCCTAACCCTAACCCTAACCCTAACCCTAACCCTAACCCTAACCCTAACCCTAACCCTAACCCTAACCCTAACCCTAACCCTAACCCTAACCCTAACCCTAACCCTAACCCTAACCCTAACCCTAACCCTAACCCTAACCCTAACCCTAAACCCTAACCCTAACCCTAACCCTAAACCCTAACCCTAACCCTAACCCTAACCCTAACCCTAACCCTAACCCTAACCCTAAACCCTAACCCTGTGCAAATACTTGTAAGCTTGCTGCATCATGCAAAATAAATTCAACTGCCTGGACTTACCCCCCAGTGTTTCTGCCATGCCTCAGATGCTGCTCGGAATCCTCTCTTGCTTGTTCGGTCCAGACTGTGTCCACTTGTTCCTCCATACGTATGGTTGGCAGTTCTTGATGTGTGGTTTCTCTGGATGTCAATCAAGAAGTTTTCATCCTCATGTTCTCCACCTTCATCATTTGGATCCAATCAAGCGTGGCCCTTGAGATATTCGTCACAGATGGCAACACAAGCATGCCTCCATTGCCTGAGGCCCAGTGGTGCGCAGCCCTGGTTCAGGAAGGTGTTCTTGAGGATCAGAGTTTGGTGTTTGGATTTCATGAGTCCCGTGGAGGTAGTCACCCATAGGTGAGAGAGCAGGAGTCGAGTATGGTCCCCATCAGGTTGTCCATCCGCAAGAATGTTCATAAACCGTCTAAAAAGCAACCTTGTCAGCTTTCACTCCTCATGTATCACTGCTTCTGATCACAGACAGGGCTTACAGCTGGGCTGGTCGGATATATGCCAGGTAGTTGTGCAAGTGCTGAGAGAGCCAACCAGGGAGGAACACGGCTCGGTTCTTTCCATATCCAGTGATTGCCTGCGTCTTGTGGTAGGTTGTTCGCACCATAAACGTGTTGGCACGCCAAAAGATACTCCTCGGGGACTCTGGCGTGTTGACAATCTTGATGGATTCTTCCTCCGTTCCTCTAGCTGGCTGCCCACATCCACAGTGGAAGCAAAAGTAGAGTGCTTTTGTAAGCTCATCAGAGAGGTCCAGCCAATCCCGAATCTTGCCATGGTTCCAGCCCCTCCCGCCACCCAGAGTATAGCTGGCAGGGTCTCCCCTCTTCAACCAAGTAGTGAGGAGAAAGTCTGGGCCAAACTGTGAATGGTAGGAGTCTGACGCCACAAGATAGTTGAATCCCACATCTGTGCAGTCAGGCGGATCAGTGTACTTGGATCGATCAAATCGTGGCAACGGTGCCCCTTTCGTCAGGTCCTCCATGAGTGTTGCCACTCGTTCAAACATCCTCTGGATGGTCTTCTCAATCTGTGGAAGTGTGATAGTGTGGCCATCTATGGAGAGTTGTTTGTAATCTGTGTCTGCCCAGAACGTGGTTTCCGGGAGTCCTTCATACATTGTGACTGAGGCCATGAGGTGCTGCCAGGACCGCATGGCACTGAATGGTGTGTTGATCTTGTCGGATTCCGTTGTGTACGTCCACATGTTGGCCAGATCATTGTGAAGGAGGTCTTGAAGGATCACAGAAGAGTAAGGAGAAGGAATTGTAACCGGAAGATCAGAAGGTGGGGGAGAGCAGTCTAGATTGAGATAAAGGAAAGCCATTCTAACACAGTATTGAATGGGGGATATAATTCTAGTAATCAGGTGATGGGGATGATAGGATCCATCTACTTTGAGCATTTTAAGTGTGATAAATTGAAGCACATGAAAGGAGGTATCAGAGTAAAGAGGTGAAAGGACTTGAATGAAAAGGAAGACTAGGCAGTCACCAATGGCCAGAGGATCAATGGACTGCTTGTTGCTGATGGAGTGTGAGAATGAATCCAACAGAGCCTTGGCCATGGGAGTCAAGGGACAGGGGGGAAGACCAGGGTGGGCGTTGCTGGAGACATCCATGCAGAACACAAGGTACATGGTACATATGTTGGCATAATGCTGCACGGTTTTGAAGGAGCCAAGGGTGTTGAGGGGGCTGTTCCCTGCTGTGTTTCTACATAAACAGTGACACAGAAAGTCAATATTCAGCTGTGAAGACTCCTGGAGGACATATACTTACATGTCTGTGGAGAGTATCTTCATTCTGACCTGACCAGATCTCTTGAGGACATTGTCAGTCTTGAGCTTGAGCCAGTTTTCCACCACAGGATAAAGAGCAAGATACTGGGTGGAAGTGTCAGAGATAATGGTGGCCAGGTCCGAGTGAAGCAATCCTTTTTCAGAGGTCTCTTGCATGAACCCATGAATCCCAGTAGAGATAAGCCAAGGAGGAACATCGCGGGGGTCGGCAGAGTTTTGAAGCTCAGAAGCAAAGGTGGGCAGTGGTGGGAGTTCCTCCAAGAGCTGAGTGAGGCACAGGGTGGCGTCCATGTTGTGATTGCTGGCTGGCTGATAAGGCTGTGGTTTGGGGAGGGTGTGGAAGTACCTTTTGTGGGAGTGTCTTAAAAGAGTCTGAACCCAGAAGTCTCGAGTACAGTCCTTCCAGTTGGGTCCGTGGGCTAAAGTGCATGTTCAAAGGGAGGTAAATCAATGGTGAGTCATCTGAATCTGCATGCCTAGATAGGAAAATATTCAAGCCCACCTGAGTCTCGGTGAGTGTCCTCCATATGCTTCCTCATGGATTGCTCCTTCACACATGAATAAAAGCAGATCTGGCAGACAATGCCTTCACTCATCACTATCCCTTGGAAGGGTGGGATTGGGTCTTGCTGGTTGTAGATGTTCTGGGGAGGGTCTTCTACAAATCCTAGTTCTTCCAGGACAATGGATGGGCAGATGATTGTGTGGTGGTGTTTGAGGTGGGAGATGACCTCATTGGAGGACACACCAGAGAAGCAACGATTGTTGATACAGATGAGTACCCGAGCCCTCTTCTGCAGATAGATTCCATACTCCTTCAAGGAAGGGATTTCTGGAAGGGACAAACCAAACCATGAGCATATCACCAAGGGGAAGGAATTTAAGTACAACAAAGCAGCAAACCTTCTACTTCGTCCCCAGGTTGAGGCAATCGTTCCTTCCTTCTCCTTGCCATGGCTTCTTCAATCGGGGTCCGGAACGTTCTGATATCTGCCAACCTGCACCTGTTGTAGTGAGCGCGCATCAGGGAGGCCTTTTTGCTCTTGTAGAAACAATTGGCTAGGGGGCAGCGGAACTCGGTATCAACTCGGAGGATTTCAACAGGTCTCCCCTCAGCATCCTTTGAGTTGACGGATAGCTGGTGGAACTCCCTGACATGGGCGTTTCGACTTTGATGAGAGTTGAAAAAAGCGGAGCACTGCTGGCAGGGGAAAGATTCCATGGTGGACTGTGCAACTCAGGGCAGCGCTGGAGGCTGTCCAAATGACCGTGATTTCATCCTTAAGGGGGGTCTAGAGGGGCCCTATTTATGCTAAATCAGATGGTGAAACCATTGCAATTTGGCCCTTGGGGGGAGAGGGTCAGGGGGTGCTCTATCCATGTCGTACACCAAGCTGAAGTCACACAGCTGATATGGACAACACCACACAGGGAACACAACCTGAAGCACGTCCTGGTATGATAAGGCACCTGTGGGTAACCAGAAAAAACAGTAGAGATTCGCAACCCACTGCAAGGTCCGCGGCGCGTCGCCCAGGTTGCCAATGAAACAGAGGATGTTTCGCAACGCACCGCGCGGTCCGTTATCAAGTGGGGCACTGAAACGACCCTTGCTTTGTAACGCACCTTGCGGGGTGTTGCCCAAGTAGCAAGTAAAACATTGCGTATTTCGCAACGCACCGCGCGGTCCGTTATCAAGTGGGGCACTGAAGCGACCCTTGCTTCGTAACGCACCTTGGGGGGTGTTGCCCAAGTAGCAAGTAAAACATGGCGTATATCGCAACGCGTCGCAAGGTCCGTTATCAAGTGGGGCACTGAAACGACCCTTGCTTCGTAACGCACCTTGCGGGGTGTTGCCCAAGTAGCAAGTGAAACATTGCGTATTTCGCAACGCGTCGCGAGGTCTGTTATCAAGTGGGGCACTGAAACGACCCTTTCTTCGTAACGCACCTCGCGGGGTGTTGGCCAATTAGCCAGTGAAACATTGCGTATTTCACAACGCGCCGCGCGGCCCGTTACAAAGTGGGGCAACAAAACGACCATTGCTTTGTAACGCACCTCGCGGCGCGTTGCCCAGGCAGCGGGTGAAAGTATCAATATCTCGACTTACTCTGCGAAGTGTGGTGAAAATAAAGAACTTTTGCACAGCGTAGATTGTACTTTCACCGTGGGAGAATAGACAGTGGGGACCACTCCAGTAGGGGGGCTAGGGACTGCGCAAAAACGACCAAACTTCAGGGGGTCTCGTCTATAAAAGGAGCCCCTCCGGACCCCCCTTAAGGCGGAAACCTCACTGACTTCAGGCCACCCAAGACAGACCCCAACCGAGAAAGACCCCCATCCCAATTACATAAACCTCCACCGTTTTCCCACCGCTTCAACCCTCACACCCTGATCAACACCAACCACCAACCCCCCCAGTCACACAACTCACAGCAACTATGTCCGACCCCTCAGCAACCCCCAACTTTGACTCCAACAGCCAGGACAGCCGGGCCAACTCGCAAGCGCCGCCAAGCAATCAACAGGCTCTTACCGCCCGATCCGCTGCTACGAGTCGCGCAAAAGCCGCGAATCCACCGTTGATCCTCCCCAGCCTCCCCCCCGGAGTCGCTCCCGTTCCGAGAGGCACTCCGGCCGGCAACACATCGACCCCCAATTCATCCCAAAGCGCGGCCGCGGGCGACAAGAAAGCGGTGGATGTGCAGGCCTTGGCTGCCCTCAAAAAAAAATGTCAGTACAACATTCCTATGCTTAATGTCATCACCAGGGACTGACAACGTGCGCCCTTCGCCAAACCTCTCAGACGAAGAAGGCTGCAAGCACCTCAGCTCGATCTTGAAGGAGGCCAAGGACATCTTGGGCGACCGAGTCAGCCACCACAAGAAGGCCTGGTCTGCTGCCGAGACCACCTTCAAGACCAGCGTCTCCAAGTGGGAGACCCAGATTGCTGCGGCCAAAACCCCGACCATCGACGTCGAGGCGGAATACGCGGCCGTCCTCCCGAGCATACAGATCCCCAAGAAGAGGGCCGCCCCCGGAACGTCGACCAAAAATGCCCCCCGCCGCCGCGCAAAGAAGAACTCGGCAGCTGGTACGATTGAGGAGATTGTCGGCATCACCGGCGTGGACGACATGTCCATCTCCCAACTGGCTAGTGCTCTTGGCGACGACGGTACCATCGAGCCGAACGAGAACACCCAGATCGAGAACTCCGGCTCCTCTGGCGGACCAGAGACATTCGACCGTCCCACTGCTCGGATGGAAGAACGGGACGTTAGGACCTCCCAGCAGCAGAGCGCCTCGGAGAAACAACGGGCGAAGGAAAGGGAAGAGGCAAGGGCCAAAGCCGAATCTGAGAAAACGGCGGCCATGTTGGCCGGACCGGCTTCTTTCCTCCGTAAGCTCCCATCCCCCCTTCTTGCAGGAAACATTGTTGTTCTCATGTTTCTCCTGCTAACGCACCGCGCGGTGCGTTAGCAGGCGACACATGAAAGCACGTAGGTTTCCTTGTGTCTCCTGGTAACGCACCGCGTGGTGCGTTACCATGCGACACATGAAACGACGGAGGTTTTGATGTTTCTCTTGGTAACGCACCGCGCGGTGCGTTACCAGGAGAACCATGAAAACACGGAGATTTCCCTGGTTTTCCTGGTAACGCACCTCGCGGTGCGTTACCAGGAGACACAAGGAAACCTCCGTGCTTTCATGTGTCGCCTGCTAACGCACCGCGCGGTGCGTTACCAGGAGGACCATGGAAATCTCCGTGTTTTCATGGTTCTCCTGCTAACGCACCGCGCGGTGCGTTACCAAGAGAAACATCAAAACCTCCGTCGTTTCATGTGTCGCATGGTAACGCACCGCGCGATGTGTTAGCAGGCGACACGTGGAAAACATGTCGCTTTCATGTTTTGCCTGCTTATCGCATCGCGCGGTGCGTTAGCAGGCAACACATGGAAACCTTGGTGTTTTTGTGTGCCGCCCGGCTAACGCACCGCGCGATGCGTTAGCATGCGGGACATGAAAACACCAATATTTCCATGTGTCGTCTGCTAACGCACCGCGCGATGTGTTAGCATACGACACATGAAAACACCAATGTTATCATATTCCTCATCTTGAATTTGTCTGACCGCCGCCGCTCTCCTAGATATTTGTGTAGGGGAGTTCAACGTCAATCAGACACTCCTGGTCCAGCAGACCCTGGGGCAACTGGACCCAAAGAACCCAAATCACCGCAACACCGGTAAATCGGGCGACGAGCTGGGCGGTTTACTTCAAGGGATGGTCTGTAATGTCATTGAGACTTACACCTTGGACCACGACCTTGTCAAGCATCTAACCCGATCGAATGCCCCTACCGCGGAAAGGCTCTCTCCCGCATTGATGGCGGCGCCTCACTGCAGCGATTTTGCAGACTTGCTCAAGACAGGTGAGTTATTGCTTTTTTTTATTTCCACACAATGCTGCGGCTGATTGCGCTTTCTTTCACACAGCTCCGCGCCTGGTTCAAGTTTCCTTTCCGGACATCTTCTGGTCGTCCGAAAATGTCAATTTCTCCACTCTCAAGAAGGCGTTAGATGCCGCTTTTGCAGGGAAACCTCTCAGCGGATCCTGGTTCGCGGTCCTCTTCAACCTGCTCAGAACCAACTCGTCTCCGCTGTACACGGAGCTCGGCCCTTTCCCAGTCCCGCTTCGTCACGTCTTTGCAAAGGTGAATCAGGCGGTCATCGACTCAGTCTCCTTGGCTTCTATGAGCGTCACCAACCACACGCCCTCCACTCGCCCGGATGACGAGCTCAAGTCCTGCCGTGATGCCGCCGACTATCTGGCGTTCAAAATCAACGGATTGGGCCCGTCAGCAGGCGGGCAGGGTCAGGTCAAGTCCTCCTCAGAGGGGCTCTTCTTTCTCATCAAGCGCATCCACCACATTTTTCTGGCACTCTCCCTCTGCTTTGAAGCAACCGCCATCCTCAAAAAAGAAACCGATTTCTCCAAGCTTCCAGCCATGACACTTCCTGTTATGCTTGGCATGAAGAAAGAGCTCATGAAGGACGCGTTCTTTCGGGTCGGCCCAAAGAACATGTCCGCTCACAATTGGAGTATCATGAAGCGCGAAGCTTACGCTTCTCTGGCAACCTTCATGCTTTACGGCGTCACCGGGTTGTGGTCGGTCTTTGTCAACTACCGGAAATTCAACGCGGCCGACACTTACGGGCTCATGACCCTTGCGGAAAAACGCGCTAAGGCAATCTTGGAGCGGGAGGACGCCAAAGTCGAATCCGCTCACCCACTTGTGTCCGGCGGTTGGTCCTATCTCAACTCCTTTATCATCGATCTTATCATCCGGACGGATTTCACCGCGAAACCTGACTGGGAGGCCTGCAAGAACACTTGGCTGCAGGAGATCACGCCATCAACGATTGCGCGCCTCGTCTTGGCTGACGTTTACTTGGAGATCAGAAACCCTGGCGCGTCTTTGGCCGCTATGGGCTTCCCCGTGCCACCCATCTCAATGAGCTCTGATCTGCGCGCCTATGGGAAGAACCTCGTGGCTGATGTCGATATTTTGATGATTACGGACCCCGACAGGCTCAGAGAACTTGAGGAGGAAGAAGCGGCCGCAAGGGAGGAAGAAGACGACGAAATGCAGGATGGTGTGCCCAAGGACGTGGCCCAGTACATGGATAGGGATGCTGTGGTTGAGGATTCTGACTGATTTGTTTCTAGCTCATCTCATTTTTACCTTGTTTGTTTTCTTGGCTGGTTGTTTTTCTCTTCTCTATTTGCCTTTGCTTGATTAGCATTTGCTTGTTTCTTTTTTTCTTTTCTCTGGTCTAGTAACCCATCTAGTTTTTCCCTTTCTATCCACAAGCCTGTTGTGCTTACATGTTCAACAGACCTACAGGTGTGTTCCTCATGGTGTGGTGAAATACCTTTGTTTTCATTGCTTCTCTGTGTAACACACCTCGAGGTGTGTTACCCGTGGTGGGCTGAAATGTGGTTGGTTTCATTGATTACATGTGTAACACACCTCGAGGTGTGTTACACAGGATGGGGTGAAAGTTGATTGGTTTCATTGGCACCCTGTGTAACACACCTCGAGGTGTTTTACACAAGGTGGGCTGAAAGATTGATGTTTTCAGTGAGTACCTGTGTAACACGTCTTGAGGTGTGTTACACAAGATGGGCTGAAAAATAATTGTTTTCATTCAAAGACAGTGAGATTGATGTGGAGGGAGGTGGAATGGTACTTACTGCTGAAGAGGTGTGTCCTTGGTGGGCTGGCTGATTGGGGGTTCTGTTGAGGAAGGGTGGGAGTGGGGGGTGGGTAAGGGGCTGTGTTGGGGTATGCCCATATTTCCGTGAAAATTACATTGCTCATGTCTTCAAAGCCTGGTCTTTGTAATTGTGGGGATTGCTTCTGCTGGGGGCCTCACTGGCCCTTGTGGCAGCTTAATCCTACTCATTAGCCTAACCCTATTAGGGTTGAGCCTCAAAATTAGGGTTTGGCTGCAATCTGGAGCATTGGGGTCATTTCTGTCATGGGGGGTCTCAAAAAGCACATCATGAGGTGTGTTACCAAGGAATTTCCCCAAAAGAGGGTGATTTCATGATCAACCTGGGGTTCAGTGGTCTTTAACCCTAGATCTGTAACCCTAGTGCTGGGAACCACCCTGATTTCATGTGGTCCATAGTGGTTTGCTCAAACATCCTATGTTTGGAGGGGGGTGTACCCTTCTTCCACACCCCTCGCACCCCTCCACCAAAATGGAGGGGTGCAAGGGGTGCGGAAGAAGGGCTCCCCGCGGCCATCGCGGGGACTAGTCCAACCTGACACTTCAACCTTGGACAAGACCATGACAGAGGTCATCAAGATGATTGAAGACACTCTCAACCCAGACATCCAGAAGACCACAGGTGAAGACAAGGCTGCTGAGGAGGCTCAACAGAAGGCTATTGGAGGACAAAAGGGGGGTGGGGATGGTGAGGAGGATGGTGGGGAGGATAGTAATCAGGAGGAGGATGGTGAGGAGGAGGATCAGGGTGAGGAGGGGATAGAGTGGGAGGAGGTGGATATTAGACCCCAGAAGGCCCCCAAAAAAGTCCCCAGGGATGTGAGGAAGTATCTTGACCTTGAGGCAAGGGTGGACAATAGTGGCTCTTGAGTGCTTTTCTCTTTCCTTTTTCTTTCTCTTTTGCTGGCTGTTTCCTCTTCTTCTTAACTTTTCTCTTCTGCTTGCTGTGATTGCCTGCTCCTGTTTCCTTCCTTGTTGTTTCTTTTTCTTTTCATCTTGATTTTGCTGGCCTTCACTTCCTTTCTCTATCCCTCGCAATACCTATGCCTGATTGCTAGCAGGCTTTTTTTTGGATATTTGATCTGAGCTGATCATCTGATCAGCAGCTGTTCTTCCCGTGAGATTCTTCTGTGAGCTGATCCTGTGAGCTGGCTTGTGAGCTTGATTGGTGAGTCTGGTGGATTCCTGTGGTGGGTTGAAGAATTGAGGCCGTGTTTGAGGAAAGAGAGAACCTGTTTTCAAAAATGCAAAGGGCATGAGAACTAGTCTTAAAGAACTGAAAATCTGCTCCAAGACAAGTGCTCAAGAACTTGTCTTAATGGAATGAAAAGTTGCAACTGACATGTTCATTCATAAACAGCAGAAGTTAAGACGGGAAGGGGTTTCAAAGGGATGTGTTGATGGAGAAGAGGCAGACGGGAGATGTGTTGATGAAGAAGAGGGAGAGGGGAAGGAGGGAACAGGCCAAAAAAGTTGAAACTGAGGTTTTGATTCAGGAAAGAGAGAAGTTAGCTAGTTGGGGAGGAGGTGCCACAATGAGAAGTGTGAATGAGGTCTTGGGCTCTCTGATTTTTGGATTTTGAAGCAGGTGCGGCCCCTAGGTTTGCATCAAATTTTTGCTGCAGAATGCCTTGGAACATGCTTTGTTTGAAGCAATTTTTTGTCTTGAAGTCGCGACTGCAAGACAAAACATGACCTGAAATGATGCCTGTTTCAGGCCATTTTTTGTCCTGCAGTCGCGACTTCAAGACAGAAAATGGCTTCAAATGAGGCTTGTTTCAAGCCATTTCTGGCCTTGCAGTCGCGACTGCAAGACAAAAAATGGCCTGAAACAAAGCATGTTTCAGTGCCATGAACCAGCTCCCCTTTGGGCATGCAGAAACAGAAAGCATTTGAAATCTGGCCACAAACAGCAGTGGTTTCAGACCTTTGGCGTGGGAGACCTGAAACAGATGCAGCTTGAGGACCAGTCACCTGTCACATGTGTGACAGCCCAAATCTGTGAAATATTGAGGCTGTGACAGCCCCGTGACAGGTGATCCCTGAATCTGTGACATCTGCCCCTAAACCCTTATCCTTAGCCTTAGGGCCACCCTAGTAACCCTGATCCAACCTGGACTGGTATGTTTTCAGCAATTCCTATTATTTCATTTTTGTGACCTCCTATCCCTTTCAGGTTCATCCTCTTTTCTGTTACTATGAGCCCCATGCCACAAGCTAATCCTCTTGACAAGACATTTACCATAGAGCCATTATCCAGAAGAGCTTTAAGCTGTTTTCCATTCACATTTATGTTGATGTACCCCAAGGGACAAGCGTAGTGAGTTGGATGATTCCTACTAGCTTCTTCTTCCTCATCTTCAGGGTCTGAGTTGGTTCCAGCAGTATTAACTGATTTAGTTGAATCCTCTGTAGAGTTAATTGGTATTCTTCTGGGGTCAGTCCTCTTCTTGAAAACTTCTATAGCCCCATGGGAAATGGCAAAGACTTCTCCATAGGTAAGTTCAATCCTTCCATCCATTAACATCCTATTGACCACTTTCTCCTCTGTATCTGGAAATTCCTTAGTCAAAGGCCTCTCCAACATAGTCTTCTTTGGGGCCTTCTCCTTGGATGACTTGATGACTTCCTCATTTTCTTTAAACTGGACCTTCTTAGCTGGTTCTTCTGAAGTGGTGGGTTCTGCTTCTGGATAATTTTTCCTAGCAATTTCCATAATTCTTTCAGCTTCATCATCTATATCCATTACCTGGTCCTTCTCCTTCCTGACCCTCTTGTAGGGTGAGTTCCTGCCTCCAGACTTCTCTGACTCTTCCTTCTCTTCACCCTTTCTGGTCCTTTTGGCAGCATCACTCTCGTAATTGGTGGAGTCTTCAAATTCTATTTCTTCCAATTTTCCAAAAGAGGTTTGTGCTTCTGGAACCTTTTCTTCTTTCTTGAGATCTGTGCCAGGGGGGAGCTTGACTATTCCAGGCTGGCTAACTTTAGAGTGATATTGGCCTACTGCAGTTTTAAAGGATCTGCTTCTGTCAAAGGGGATTGGTGATTCATCAGGTAGTTTGAAGTCTCTTCCATCCTTTTTCACTCTCCCTTGAATCTCATCCAGATTGGCCAAGTTACATCTTCCAGTAGGGTGTCCTTGCATATGACAATACTGACAGATAAATGTTTCTGGGGGTCTTGTGAGTTGAGCAGGAGCATAAGGGACATGGCTGGACTGATAGAAGGTAGTGGGTTTCTTCTGAACATTCCAATTAGCCAAAGTTTTGGTGATTTCTTCTATGGCTTTTTCTGAATTGGCAGGGGGTTTAGTTGGAGCTGGTTGAGCAGTCTTGGCTGGGTTGATTCCCTTTTTGATGTTCTTTCTTCTTTCCATAACTGAAGCAGTCTGGACTTCCCTGTGGATGTAAGTGAAGAGGGTAGCTGTGTCTGGAAGAATATCCCCTCCATCTTTGGAAACTAACATCTTATTGTCCCTGATAAGTTCTCTGGTAACAGTAACCTCCAACTCTGGGCTCAGGGTTTCCAGTAGATTTTCCCTGAAGTCTTCCAAGTTGGTGACATATCCCATCCTTCTGAGATAGTGAGTGATGTTCTCATATTTGGACCTAAACATCTTGAAGTCTTCCAAAGTCTTGATTCCACCATTGTCAGACTGAGCCTTTATTAAATCCTTCAGATCCTGTCTAGTATATTTGACCAAAGCCAGGGAACTTCCAAACCTGTTAAGCAGCTGTCTCTTCAGGACTTCCCAGTTTCTATCTTCATATCCTGACATTTCTTCCACCTCTTCTTTCAAATCAGCTCCAATGATGAAGGGCACAATCTGCTTAGCTAGATCCCTTTCACTGGCTCCATCTGTATCCGCGGCATCTTCATATCTTTTGATAAAGGTCTTGATAGTCATGTTGGTACCATCAAAGAAAAGGTTCTTATCCATGGGCTTGATTTTGACTGATTTAATCTTTCCTCCTTGATAAGCTGGCATGAAAGGCTCTTTTTCCAGAAAGTGGGTGGAGGCTTGAGTCTTGGCTGATTCCTTCTTATCAGAAGAGGAGACTACAGAAGGTGGGGGAGTTTTGATACCTCTAAGGATTGAGGGTGCTAATTCAGAGCTTTCTGAGGACTGCTCCTTTTGTTCTCTGTAGTTCTTGAAGGCAGGGATTTCTAGATCTACCATGTTGATTTTTTGCATTCCGTGGAAGGGGTTTCTTCTGTTGTTGTTGGATGGTGACATTGTTCTAGGTTGTTGGTGGTTTGTGTAGTTATATTATAAGTAAGAAAAGTAATTGGTTGATTGTTGATGACTAAAATCTGTTGATCTTCAGGCCACTGTTGGGACACCACTTGTGGAACTACTCTGGGGAAGAATAGAGCTTGAGAGGGATGAGTGCTTGAAGGGCTGCCTCTCTTTGGTAGCTGGGAGAGTTATGTTGACAAGAATAAGAGTATGGACTCTTAAAGAATAGTGTGGCTGATGAGGATGTGTGAGGTAATTTAGTAAGGGTTTATAATTTATTTGTCCAATCAGGATGTGTTCAAGCTGATGGAATGGCTTAATAATTCTCCAGAATGTATTCAAACTGGGGCAGGTAATAGGTATTTATATTATATATTTCTCTACACTGTATTCAGAGATAGAGCTTACTATGGTACCAGATGTATTCAACTGATGACTATAGGATCAGGGGATGTGTACTAACAAGCTGATAATGTAGACAGTCTGATGAGGAGAGGAATGAGAAGGGAGGAAACAGGCTCTTTATATATCCTTTGGGAGGGAAATAGAGGAATGGCCAAAATGTGGTTGAGGAAATGAGAAGGTGAGAGTATAAATCAACCAGAAGAGTCAAAAATGGCTGACTTGTGGTTGATGGAATATAATGACATCATAGAATTAATATAATAGTGGAAAATACAAAAGAACAGAGGCTGAACTGTGATTGATGGAATACAATGGAACATGTGGAAAATTATAGAGGAAAGAGGGCTTAAATGAAGAGAAAATATTCAAAGGGGGGCTTGCAGAACTTGAGGTTAACTTGTGGTTGAATTGTTGTGTGTGACAGGTTTGTGATTTTGTTGTGTTTGATTGATCCTGATTTGAGGCCTGGGTGCTTGATTTATTTCTGTAACCCCCTTGATCCTTGGCCACCTGTGCTTTTGACCACATAATTAAACCCTCAAAAGTTTTATTTATTCAGGGTTGGCTTACCACACCGCATGCACACCCACCCACGTGAGGGTGTTCAAATCACTCAACTAGCTGCCATGTTGATTTTTGGCAGCCATTAAGCTCAAATTCTACCCCTCACACACATTTGAGAGTGGTAAAACATGTGTTCACTGGCCTCCAAGATGTTTCTTGGAGGCCTTTACATTCCCACCCCCAGGAGGGGGGTGGAAAGCCAATTTAATGGCCTCTATTCTTTTTTGGAGGCCATTACACATGTTTTCCACCCCCCTCGCGCAAGAGGGATGGAAAGCGGCCGTGATAGCCTCCAAGAGCTTGCCTGGAGGCCATCACGGCCGCATTCCATCCCTCTTGCGCGAGGGGGATGAAAAGCTTTATAGATGGCCTCCAAGCGTTTGCTGGGAGGCCATCTTATGTGTACATTCCACCCCTCACGCGCGAGGGGGATAGAAAGAGCTCCTGATGGCCTCCAAGCAATTCCTTGGAGGCCATCAGGGGTGTATCTGTCCCCCTAGCGCGGTGGGACGGATGGAGACAGCAATTGCCTCCAAGCAAATGCTTGGAGGCGATTACATACACCTTTTGTCCCTCTTGCACGAGAGGGACAGAAGGTGTGTGTAATTGCCTCCACGCAAATGCTTGGAGGCAATTACATACACCTTCCATCCCTCTCGCGCGAGAGGGACAGGTAATGTATGTAATAGCCTCCAGACAAGCGCTCAGAGGCCTTTACATATATTACCCATCCCTCTCGCGCGAGAGGGATGGGTAAAGGTACTGATGGCCACCAAACAATTGTTTGGTGGCCATTGCTTTCCATCCCTCTTGCGCAAGAGGGATGACAACCATGATGGCCTCCAAGCAATCGCTTGGAGGCCATCAGCTTAGTTTTCTATCCCTCTCGCCCGAGAGGGACACATGTTGTATGTAATGGCCTCCGGCCGACGGCTACATACAACATGTGTCCCTCTCGCACGAGAGGGACACATCATGTATGTAATGGCCTCCGGCCGACGGCTGGAGGCCATTACAAACGGTTCCCATCCCTCTCGCGCGAGAGGGATGGGAATGACCATGATGGCCTCCAAGCGATTGCTTGGAGGCCATCAGCTTAGTTTTCTGCCCCTCTTGCACGAGAGGGACAGAAGACATATGTAATGGCCTCCAAGCAATTGCTTGGAGGCCATTACATATAACTTTCATCCCTCTTGCGCGAGAGGGATGGGAACCACATGTAATGGCCTCCAGCCATTGGCTGGAGGCCATTACATACATGATGTGTCTCTCTCGCGCAAGAGGGACGCATGTTGTGTGTAATGGCCTCCGGCCGACGGCTGAAGGCCATTGCATACGTTTCCCATCCCTCTCGCGCAAGAGGGATGGGAACGACCATGATGGCCTCCAAGCAATTGCTTGGAGGCCATCAGCCTTGTTTTCTGTCCCTCTTGCGCAAGAGGGACAGAAAACGGCCATGATGGCCTCCAAGTAATTGCTTGGAGGCCAACACGGCCATTTTCTGTCCCTCTCGCGCGAGAGGGACGGAAGACAGCAAATATGGCCGCCAGACACTTACCTGGCGGCCATCATGTACGCTTTCCATCCCTCTTGCGCGAGAGGGATGGAAATTGTATGTGATGGCCTCCAGCCGTCAGCCGGAGGCCATTACATACAACATGTGTCCCTCTTGCGCGAGAGGGACACATCATGTATGTAATGGCCTCCGGCTGACAGCTGGAGGCCATCACATACAATTTCCATCCCTCTCGTGCAAGAGGGATGAAAGTCATATGTAATGGCCTCCAAGAAATCGCTTGGAGGCCATTACATTTGTTTGCCGTCCCTCTCGCGCAAGAGGGATGGACTCCAGCCATCGACGACTGGAGGCCATGAAGGTTGCTTGCCATCCCCCGGGTGCAAGGGGGACAGTAAGCCTTACAGATGGCCTCCAGCCATCAAATGGAGGCCATCTGTAATATATTTTAATGTGTAATGGCCTCCATTTGACGGCTGGAGGCCATTACATATTTTATTGGGCCCTCTTGCGCGAGAGGGATCAATAACATATGTAATGGCCTCCAGCCGTCAAATGGAGGCCATTACATGCACCACCCATCTCTCACAAAGGTGAGAGATGGATAGTGGTTTATATGGATGACAGCAAACTGCTGTCATCCATGCCAAGTGTTTCCCACTCCCTATTACAAAAGAGGGTTGGGAAACACTCAGCATTGCCCTCCCTGCTTTGCAAGGAAAAACAGCAAGGATGTGAATATAAAAAGGGGGGAAAGGGAGCTGTTTGGGCAGCTTTCCACATCCCCCACTACTCATTCCACACACACCACCACCACCAATATGAACAATCAACAAAACATCCCCGTCCCCCCTCCAATCCACGATGGAATGGACAGAGCCCATGTTATTCCCCCAATCCCCAAGGCTGTCCCAGTCAGGCTTCCCTCAGTTGTATCAGCTGGTGAGAGAACCTTTGCCACGGACACTGTAAGTTTTTTTTTCTGTCCACCAATTACTTTCTTTTTGTTCTCAGCTGATCTGTCCTTTTCTTCTGTTTTTTGTAGGTGGGCTGCAACAACTGCATTGCGAGGGACGTGGCACACCGTTGCACCATCCGGGCTCCAACAAACCGCTGTGGTGCCTGCCACAGAAGAGGCTTGGCGTGCTCTTGGTTAAACGGTAAGCTCTGAATCTTTTTTCATTTGTGGCATCCCTTCATTTGCTGACATGCTGTCCCGCAGATGATGTTTTCATGGCCACCATGTTTGCCAAAGCCAGGGCTCTCAAGGAAAGGGACGTGTCCCTTGAAGACAACAATGGACTGCTGGAGGCAACCAACTCCGATTTACACAAGAGGGTCTCCCAGTTGGAAGAAGGAGCTGATGCAACCCGTTCCCCTTATACAATCAACTCTGCCCTGTCCTCCCCCATCACTGGCTCTCAGGCCTCTGTCCCCGTCTCCTCCCCAATTCCACTTCCCCAAAGTTTCCGCGCTGAATTGGAGCGTGACTACTATGAAGTCTTTGGCACTCCTCCTTAATTGAGTGATCCATCTTGTATAGTTCTTGCTTTTCTATTGTGCAAATGATCCATCAAGCCCCCCGTCTTGCTGTGTATCACCACTAGCCATCTTGCTATTTATGCTGCCCTTCCATCTCAAAAAAAGGGGTCAGTGGACCCTTTTGGAGGGGGTCCATTGGGGTCCACCGGATGAGGGCTCATCCCGCCCCCTGGGACTGTTAGGAGCAGACCAACAAACTCCTCCCCCAGTATATTCTTTGAGGAGATGCCTTACCCACAGCATATGTCGTGTTGCAGACCCCAAGGCCATGTATTCTGCATGGCACGTGGATGCGGCAACCGTGGCTTGCCGTTGCGAGACCCAGAGGATTGGAAAGTCCATAAACTTGATCAGCACCCCATAGGAGGAACAGGAAAATTCCCCTCCCCAGGAAGTGTCGCAATATGTGAGCAGGGGAGTCTGAGGCTGTTGCTGTGGATACAAACAGAGAGACAGATCAGTAGTACCGGCAATATAATTCATGAGATGTCTTAAGACTTTCCAATGGGTTACCAATGGTTTTGCCAAGAAACGCGCAAGATAATTAACTGCAACAGAAATGTTGGGCCGGGTTCCCACTTCTAAATAGCTCAGGGTGCCAACAATGGAGAGATATCAGGTAGATGTGGAGGGATCCCCGTCTTCAGCCGTAGCATTGAAATTGAGCAGAAGCGGAGTCTTGGATGTGAATGCGCTGTCCCACTCGCTCTTCAGGAGGCTATTGATGAGCTTCGGTTGGCTGAGAACGAAACCAGCCTGGTTGAGCACAATAGAGAGTCCAACGATGGAGTCCAAGCCGTGCGCCCACTTGATCTTGAGGAAGTCCTTCAGGTCTTGTTCCAACTTCTGGAGCAGGTCTACGCTCAAGGCAGTAACCACACCGTTTTTGATGTTTTGAGAACTCCTTTTGGGATGGATTGGCAGTTCTGTGAGGGGGAAATAACAGAAGATAATATCTCTAGTATGTATGAAACTATTATAACTGTTACAGGTGGTTTGAAAGACCTGCCCCTCTAATGTACTACAAAGAGCTAACAAAACAAACTTTTATTTATTGTTGTGGCTAAACTAATGATAAAGAAAGCTTATATGTAGCAGTCTCTTATCAGACCTAGATCAACTATGCCTCAGCAAGTAAAAGAGATGAAGTGGAAATGTTGATATCTGTGGATGTGGATGTGGAATGAGTGAGGTGGTGGTTCCTGTCAGGATTTGCCTGAGTGGATGAGGTTGGAAGGGGGTGAGAAGCCCTCCTTTTATATCAAAATATGAGGCATTTTTGCTGGTGGTGATCTGAGATGAGGCATTTTTGCTGGTGATGAACTGAACCATGATCCGTGATTGGTCAGAACTTGATGCCTGAACCATGCGTGCTGATTGGTTGGAGCTGAATCCTGAGTTCTGATTGGTCAGGAACTGATGGCCGAATTTGACTGAATTTGAGTGAACTGAACCATGACTTGTGATTGGTCAGGAACTGATGGTCAAATCTGGGTGAAATTGAGTGAACTGAACCGTGACGTGTGATTGGTCAGAACTTGATGACTGAAATTGAGTGTGCTGGACCGTGAGTCCTGATTGGTCAGAGCCTGTTGAGTGAATCCCACAAGTTGGCCAGTTGGAGTCTGAATACCACAAGTTGGCCAGTTTGAGGTCTGAGTACCTTAAGTTGTCCAGATAAAGGAAATGACATAAAACTAAGAGATAATAAAATATGCTAGCTATGTATATATGTACTAATGTATATAGGGGGTATGGATTATGCATGTAGAACTGAGTGCTTCTGGTGTGTAATTATGGGTTTAGAACCTTGTATAGTTGGATTATGTAGTAATATATCTAGTTTTATACCTATTATATATAAGAATTGGTCCTTTTTACCACATTTGATACTTGAAACCAAAATAGCACACCACAACGTGCACCCAGATGACACTGTGGGTGGACTTGTTCTTAAGAACATACAAGCTCGTGTCGGATTGAGAAGGCAAATAACCTAAGCCATTGAGGACTGCCCGCAAATGCAGCCGCTTGGCACGTTCCATATAGTTCCTTGTTCAGGCAATATGTGTGCCCGGCAGGCAACAAAACACCATCCGGAGGCTTTACCCAGACCTCTTTGTTGATAGGGGAATTCAGATAGGCAGCAACAAAGTCAAAACTGTGCACTGGCCAGTCGTTGGCCGCCGCGGTGGTGAGCAGAAGTCGCAATGAGACGAAGGTGGCCGTCAGAGCAAAAGTCTCCGCAAAATGCAGTCCAGCAATTTGTTTGAAGCCCTTTGTCACAGACCTAGCCTTGAAGCGGTTTGGCAATCCATCAGCGTTGGTTTTCTTTGCAAAGACCCATTGGCTGTCGAGGGCGTTGGTGGACGGCGGCAGTTTGGCTGGCGTCCAAACCTCCATCTGAGCTAGATTAGACAACTCCTCCAAAATAGCATCCTTCCAGGACGGAGCATCTGGGGACTTCATTGCTTGTTGGTATGTATTTGGAATGTTGACGCCAAAGAACTGGCACGTCTCAAGAATACAGTCAATGATCAACTCCTGATTGCCAAATTCTCACTCATGCTTGAAGTTACCAAGTTCCAATTGGTTGGCAATGAAGCCCAGACTCATCTTGCGCATCGGCCGGTCCGAGAGTACTCGGCGTTCAAAAGTCAATGAGGGAGCAACTAAACGTTTGGATTCCTCTGGCACCTGAGTCATTGTGCGCTTGCCGTCTTTCACAACAACTTGAGTCTTGAGGCTTTGTTGCTTGACGACTGGATCTTAGAAGGGGGGGGTTGATCATAGAGTTGGAAGGTGCCAGGCTGTTGACAAAGCGTGCCATTGGCAAAGAGACAAAGATTTGCTCAACAGGCAGGTAGAAAACCCATCCTTTGCTGGCTTCCAGATGGCCTACCACGAAAGCTTCATAGGCTTGATCATCCAGCTTCTTTCTCTTCTCTGGGGGAATGTGGACATAGGCCTTTGACCCAAAAACACGGAAACCATCAAATCTTGGTGGCCGGTCAAACATCCGTTCAAAGGCGGTTTTTTCCCCGCTAGTCTTGTTGGGTAGCCTATTGAGGACGTGATTCAACCATTGGAACGCGTATCCCCAGAGACTTTGCGGCAGTTTTCTATTGCTCAAAATAGTACGCCCCATTTCCGCGATTGTTCAATTGAATTGCTCAATAAGGCCATTCTGATAATGATGGTACGGCAGCAATCTTTTGGGAATAATCCCTTTCCCAACCAAGAAGTTGGTGAGTCACTTGTTGGCGAATTCGCCACCGTTGTTGCTGCAAAGTACTTTTACCTGCCGTTTAGTTTGCGTCTCAAGCTCTGTGATAACCTCAATCAAGACTTTGTTAGCCTCATTTTTAGTCTTCAGCAGCCTAGCATAGGAATAACCCGTCCCAGCATCCCGTAAAGTCAGCAGATAAAGCGCCCCTTCCAGCGTAGGCTATGGAAAAGGTCCCATCAGGTCAGTACATAGGAGTTCAAGTTTCTCTGGTTTCCTCTTGGAGCTGATAACTGGGTTGAGGCTGGTTGATTTACTGATCTCACAAACAGGGCAGTGGATATGTCCAGCAGGCAGTTCTTTTGGCAGTCCAATGCCTATTTGCCTCTTGACAAGTGAGTGAATTCTCCTCAGACCTGTGTGGCCAAATATTCTGAATGCTTCTTGGATGCTGTCATAGCTTCAGGATTCCAGTTAGATGGATAGACCCTCTCAAAGGGGGTTACAAACGGATCATCAGGGGATTTCATATTGCAAGCGGCTGCTAGAGAAGAGAAAACAGGAGAAGTAGAAAGAGAAGGAGAACATCTGATCATTGGACATGGGATACACCACCGGTTCTTGTCCCGTTCCAGCACACAGCTGAACAAATGGTGGCAATGCCTGTCAAAGATTTCAAATGAGTCTTTGGACAGGTCATAATGAAAAAGACCGTTAGCTTTCCTCAGCGCCGCAAGAGACACTAAGGTAGACCAAGCTTGCTCACAAAATAAGACCTCCTTAAGAGCTATTGTGTCCCCTTGGTCTGTGCGGAAGCGCAACTCCCCTGCGCCTGATATTGAGGCTCCTGATCCCTTGGTTGCTACATTCAAAGGAATGGGAACTTTGAGTTTGCAAAATACGTGCAGAAGGGAAATATCACCGGTGAGGCTATGAGAAGCCCCCGTATCAATGATGGCGGAGGTACTTACGCTGTCAAGCCCAGCCGACATGGAGTGGAAGTCCATCCCGGACAGCAATTTGCTGATGTTTTCCACATCAGCATTAACCATGTGCGCCGATGCCCCCCCGGAAGTAGTTGATTGGTTGGAGGACTGCATTGACCGGTGACCGGACTGTTGGTTAGACCGGGGTGGTGGACGCCAGTTGTCCGCTGGACAGAGGATGTGCTGCGCTGGTTGAGTTGACTGCTGGGGGGGCATAGGGCAATTGCTGGAACTGAGGGTCTGGGCCGTAGGGTTGTTGTTGATAGGCCGGAGGGATAAGTTGCTGCTGCGGATATTGCGAGGCTGGAATAGGCAAACCAGGGGGAGGGTACATTGCCCCAACAAAAGGATAGAACTGTGGATGTTGTGGTGCGGGCAGGCAAGGTTGAGCCAGACGGTAGGAGAGCGCTCCTGGACCTCATGCCTTCTTGTTGTAGGCAAATCCTCTGGCACGGGAGGGGCAATCTCGGATATAGTGGTTGGTTTTTCCGCAGCTGAAGCAACGATTGGCTGTGACCTTGTAGAAGTGCACGGCCTCTGGCCATTGTTCCTTGGGCACCCCAGCTAGGTAGGCGGCATGATCCAAGTTTTCAGGTGTTGGTGGCTCAGCCGCAGTCGCCTCGTACGTGGCCGTGGCACTAGGACTCGCAGGGATAGTTGATTTGGAGCGATTCAGCTCCTCCTGCTGGCGACACATGTTGAGGGTGTGGATCATCTTTTCGAAAAACAGTGCTTGGTGTTGAGGGTCTTGCTGCATTGCCAGCTCCATACGGCGCTTGAAATCCTCCGTGACAGCAGTGTGCGGAGTTAGGCTGCCTTGCAAGACAAAGGCAAGAAAAAGGTCCTTGTCAAGCTTCACACCAAGCATTTTCCATTCAGTCGCCAGATCTCAAAGTTTGGAGGCTAGTCAGGCTGGTGAGGGGTGGTCTTTGATCCGGAAGGTAAGGAATTTCCTCCAGACGTTCATCTGAGCCGCCTGGCTGACGGTTTTGAACTTCTGTTGGACGTAGGCGTACATTTCATCGCACTGCTCGACACTTTGGATGTCATGGACCAGCAACGCGTGAACCGTTGCAAGAAAGATAGCCCTTCCGATCTTCTCCAGCACTGAGTTGTGATTGGGGGTCTTGAAGAAGAGAGCCGAGTTGAGGTGAGTGCGTCCAAGCTCGTGAAGATCGCGCGTCCATTGCTCAAAGTTGGAGCCATCAGGTGCCAGGAGACGGTCTTCTTTAATCTTTGCCATTGCTGCGGCAATCGCCTGGCTGACTATTTTGGATTCCTCAAGCTTCTGGCAAGCTTCCGCAAGGTCATGGAGGCGAGCCTGGCTAGCCATGGTGTGTGGAGAAGGCGGAGGGGTTGGAGAGGGTGCTGGGGGTGGAGGGGGTGGAGGGGGCGGAGGGGGCAGATTGTCGTTGTGGTTGGGAAAATCTGGAATTTGAGATGAATTCAATATGGAGCGGTGGGAGCAATTAGACTGAGAGGAAGGGGGGGAAGAACGGGATCAGATGTGGGAAGATGTGGACTGAAGGGAGAAAATGGAAGGTTGATGGCCAGATGATACTCGATGCCGGGTACAAAGTGGAAATGGAGCAAAGCTCCGTTGAAATAAGGAGGGTTCTGGCGGGTTGAAATCAGGGAGTGGGGGGTAGTTGCAGGGGGTCGGTGGACGAGCACGTGACCAGGCGCCTGGTATTTGGCTGCTGATGATCGTGGTCTTGGCGTTGGATGGTTGGTGAGTGGTGTCCGCCTCGTTGTTGGTGGCGATGCGGAAGATGTGGTTGATGGCAGATTCAGAGCCGCGGACAGATTCAGCTATGACAGCGTCAAGTACCTCGCCGTCAAGGTCCTCAATGCTTTGGCCTGTCCACGATTGTACGGAGTGTGGTCGTGAGAGTTGGACCTTGTTCCTGTTGGGTGGGAGCTGGACATGCACAAGCACGTAGAAGAGGGCTGAAAGGAGGGCAAACACACCCGCTAGACTTCACTACAGGGACTGTACGCCACAGTTCAGGGATAGATAGGATGTTGGGAGTAGACTTCCAACACAACTGTTTGGTCTAAGCCGCTGTTCTGTGCCAGGGTAACAGCCTTTCACAGTTTGGCCAACTGCTTTGCTTTATCCAACTTAGTTGTTCAGGTTGTCAGAAAAGGATTGGGGAGTTAGAGGGGAAAATAAAGGATAACCGTAACGTAAAGTCCGTGCAGATCCGGGAAGCAGGGTGGAATGGATGGAAGATATAGAAACAGGGAATATGGTTGGGCAATTACACTCTGACTGAGCTACCGATTGAGAGTATGATTGAGAGTATGATGATATGATGAAATGTGGTCAATTACACCCTAACTGGGATACCACTAGATGAGAGAACTAGATCTACAGGCTCATAACCTGAGATGGAAAGAGATGAATAGAATGCATAAGTGTATATCAGGACCCCGGAAACCCCCTATGGAGGTGGGTAATGTAAATGTATGAATTTTTTGCCAAAAACCCAAAATGATACTCATCAAATCTGTATGAATGGCCCGTTTTTCATGAAGCTTGCTCACCTGGTATGTATGAATTTATGATTAAATTTGACTTTTACCAATTTTTTTCATCTTTTTGCCCTATTTTCCGTGAAAAAAAACCCTTAATGGGTTTTGGGACTGAGAAATTTGGGCCCCTGTCCCCAAATACCCCGGATTTCCCCTATCCCAAAGGCTCCCCCGGGGGAAATGATACTCATGAAATGTGTATGAATGAGCTTGAAAAATGTATGAATTTCTCCAAAAACCTGGATTTTACATTACCCACCTCTATAGGGGGTTTCCGGGGTCCTTGTATATCTCAAGGTCCTTGAACCTTGAGATATATGTATCTCTGTCTTGGTGGGTGGCGAGTATCACACTATGTAACCTAACCATGGTTAAGTTACAACAGTCTATGTACGCGCTATGTATGTGATGTGAATATGGTGGGTTCTATGGATGGGCATGTGTGGGGCTGGCTGGTCCCCTTGATCCCTTTACAAATGTGCGTTTTTGTATAATATATTATTTATAATTCTGACTTGCAGGTGTTCTTTTCTCATTCGTCCCAGATCACTCCGGCAGTTTTGACACTTTTGACCCGTGTATGTCCATAAACAGCCAGCGTCTGACTCTGTCGGTGTCCTCTTGTGCGCTTCGACCTCACATTCATCTCATGATCTGATTGAGTCCTGACTCGCACTCTGACTCTCCCCTCTGCGCTCTTATATTATTTCTGTACGCTCCCCAGTCTTCTTCCGTCTTCGTCCTAACACTCAACCATATATTTTATTTTATTTACATGAGCAAGCTGTACTACGAGAGAGCTCTCTTTATATTGACGAACTATTGCTTTACGTAAGTCTGGGTTGGACTACAACATACATGCTCGCTCTTAAGTCTATAATATCTTACAAACAAACAAACTTGATCTCTTCTCCAGTCGCACCTTCCGCTTCTTCCTCCATCGACATCCTTCCAACAAACAAACCAACACAAGCATCTCTCCATCTCCATCCCATCTCCTCGCCCTCTCAGCTGACCATCCATGGCTTCCAAGGTTGGTCCCCCCCCCATCCCATCCCACATATCCCTTCAAATCTCATGGTACACTTACCCCACACTCCTCCTCGCTTGCACTTGCACTTGCCCGTCTTGCTACTCTAGGCTCAGTTCCTAAGGGAGTACAAGCTCGTCGTCGTCGGTGGTGGTGGTGTCGGGAAATCAGCACTAACGATCCAGTTCATCCAGTCGCATTTCGTTGACGAGTATGATCCCACCATCGAAGGTACAGCTTCTTCTTCTTCCTTCAGAAGATCAAAACAAAACATGCATCAAATTGCACATACGTTTCAGCTTACTCATAACGCATACAAATGATCTTCATCATCATCACGGGTAGACTCTTACCGCAAGCAGTGCGTGATTGATGAAGAGGTTGCTCTGCTCGACGTTCTCGATACTGCTGGCCAAGAGGAATACTCGGCCATGCGCGAACAGTACATGCGTACTGGAGAGGGTTTTCTCCTGGTTTACTCGATTACCTCTCGCAACTCATTTGAAGAAATCTCGACGTTTCATCAACAAGTTCGTTTGCCTCTACTAGCAACACATATAGAGGGGGTAACCACACACACACACACACACACACGCACGTATGCTAACATGTGTCTTGATGTGACGCTCAGATCCTTCGAGTCAAGGACAAGGACTACTTCCCCGTGATTGTGGTGGCCAACAAGTGTGATCTCGAATACGAGCGTCAGGTCGGAGCCCACGAAGGACGCGAGCTGGCCCGGCATTTCGGCTGCAGGTTCATTGAAACCTCGGCCAAGCAGCGCATCAATGTCGACGAGGCATTCAGCTCGTTGGTCAAGGAGATCCGGCGATACAACAAGGTATACCTCGCCAAGCCCCAATCCCCCCCCCCCCCCCCTTCTCCATCCCTTTGCGCTGACAAGTTGCTCTCATCCCCCCTCTTGCGGCTGCCAGGAACAAACTATTTCACGTCCTGGACCCAACGGACCTGGAAACGGTACTAATGGATTCCAGGAAGAGGGCGAGCACCACCAGTCCACTGGCTGTTGCTCGGGCTGTGTGATTCTTTAACATGGGGCCAGCATCCCCTTATGTTTCCCAATCAAAATAACACACCTCCTCATACCATTGGTCTCGTTATCCGCTTCGGAGTGGATCCGTTTGAACCACCTTCTACCCAGTCGCCGCCTGAACTTTCTCGACACCCCTGGATTACTATCTCGCCCCCCCCCCACCCGTTTTTTTCTTTATTATCCTTATCCTATTTCTTTTCTTTATCCTTTTTTTCCTATATATGAAGCCTTGAGAGCTGCGATGAAAGTAATAACGGCAGCCTGCCCTCGGGGTTCAGTGGTGGAAATCGAGAGCGTGTCGATGAACAGGCGATGCAGTAGTCCGGGTTTCGATTTCTTTTTCTTTTTTTGCTTACCCTGACATCATCACGACTCTTTGCCTTGGTGTGTGTGTGTGTGTGTGTGTGTCTTGCGGATGTTTGGCAATCGACCTCCCCTCCACAGCCCCAACCCCGGTCTCCTTGTTTGCTAAAACCGCTCATCTATCGGTATTTTTCTTATCACTCTGCTCGACGATTTTCATCTTTCATCGTTCTAAATCTCTACTGGTTTATTCAAATTGGGTCTTTTGTATTCTAGTTCATAATTTTTTCTTCCCCCTTCTCCTTATTCCCACGATCCCCCTCCCCCCTCCTCGCCCGCCTGTCCCTTCCTGTGCAATTGTTCTCAGCGCCATCTTTTTCTTTTTTCTTCCCTTCATCCATTGACTTTTGATTTATGATTCATTTTTCCTTATGTCCCCTTTCCTTTCATCTTTTTTTTGCTCTGTTGTTTTTCGCTTTGGTCCAATTTGATTCACTCGCGCTTACCATCAACGGGTTACCTTTAGTCTGTTTTTCCTTCTTCTTTCTCGTTTCCCTCTTCTTGAGCTATCTAATCTTTTTGGGAACTAAAGCTCCCCTTGCTTTTTCCAAGCAGCAAAAGTTGAGCGTACTTTCTGCTCGGCTTAAACAAATAAAACCATTGTCGTGAACCTGTTCATTAATCTTGGCGGCCCAGCAGCGGTCATCGAGCACCCCCATCTGGTGTGTATCATACGCCAGTCTAATCCAGAATGAGCGCACACGGAGGGACTATTCAATCCAGTGGCTGAATTAGCGGCAGCTGATGATCGGCTAGACCAGTCCATCATGGGAAATGCACCCAGTCTCGCGTCCAAGCGGCACATGAGCCGGCAATCCTTCAGTCACACCTGTTTGCGCCTTGGTCGTGGTGAATTTACTTTTTTTTGATCGTGATGACCTCGCTCAGGCTCAATGAAGCGAAAAGATTGACGCCTTTTCACCGTTAGTTCCCACTCAAATCACCACCCAACATGATCATCATGTTCCCGCACCTGCTGTGTGAGTGTCTGCCCGCGCGTTCGCCAAGCCGGGGAAATTAAATCAGGAAATGTGTATCTCGGGCTGCAGATCACCGTCTCTCAAAAAGCCCACTCGACATTCTCGTCATCTGCCACAATCTTCATATCGTGAGAGGATCCTTCTCTTCCAGGACCGCTGCCCTTCTTCTTTCGTTATCGTGTTCCTAGGGTGCACCGCTCTTCGCAGTCATGCAACGTAAATAAATGTCACTTTTTTTTCCTTTTGAGAAGTACAGCCCGTGATGAAGATTCACATGGATTCTGATTGAGTGGGTGATTAGTGATCATGATCATTTTATTTCCCCTTTTCAAAAAAAAAAAAAAGAGCCGCATTATACATGATATTCAAGTTGACAGCAACGAAGGAATTATGTGATGAGGGGTACATAAGAAAAACAATTGTCCGGTTGCAAAACAGAGAGGCCAGCAGCGATTACACACAGACGACGAAATAGTGCAGGATCCAATGATCATGATGATGATGATTAATGGGAAAAAAAAAAACAACAGATGTGCGTTAATTAAAACAGCGAGACTAGCCATGAAAAAGATAAAAGCAGTGCAGGATATAGAGCGATATGAGTAAGAAAAACTAATGTCCAGGTGAAGGCGAAAGAGCTAGGATGAAGACGGAATGTTCTGAAGGGGACAGCAAGACTTCCCCAAATCAATGAAGAGCCGCCTCATTAGTTAGTAGCCAGTTTGGCGTAAGCGGCCTCGACGGCTTTGGCGACGACGGCGGGGTCGCCGGAGGCAGAACTGGCGGCGATCGCCTGACAGACGGCGGGGAGCAGCTGAGCGTTGTCGACTTTGGCGGTGGGGGCGGTGATCTGTTTCTCCCAGGTTTCGTGGAATGAGTGTGCGAGTGAGTTGAGCGAGGAGGTGGCATCCTCGGTGGCGCTCTTGTTACTGATCGTGGTCGCAGTGCCGGAGGTTGTACCCTTGCCGGTGCCACCCTGGCTATTGTTGTTATAGGGCTCGTATAGGGCCACGATGGCCTTGGCTACTACGTCCGGGTCGCAGGTCTTACTGTTAGCGGCGGCAACCTGCCCGACCAACTTAACCAGTGCGGGGGTGTCGTGCTTCTGGGAGCCGTACTTGTCGTGGAAGTATAGCTCCTTGATCGCACTTGCGATCGTGTTCAGTCCCGGCTTCTTCTCCTCCGAAGCCTCCTTCGCTTCCTTCTCTAAATCGCTCATCTCCATATTCGACGAGGGTGACCCGTTGTTGTTGCTCGTCGTTAACCTTTGTTGTGTGTTGGCACCTGCACCCGATGATCCCATGCTCTTCATTCCTCCGTTCTGATTGGCCGTCAGTGTCGTCTGTCTTTTGAAGAGACTAGTATGCATTCCAAGCGCCAGGATGAAATGGGGCGTCAATGTTAAATACCCGACAGCATCATATTGTTCCTTAAATAACCATTTCGAAATAAAATAAAAATAAAGAAATGCGGACTGCTGCAACTCACGTCGAGACTGAGTTCTGTAACTGGCCTGGAGCAGCCATGATGGCTCCACAGCTAACCAGGATGACACAGGTGGTGAAGGGGATGGACATCAACATGATAGGTTGATCAGCGATGAGATAATAAAGAAGTGATCCAAAAGCTTGATGAGAGACGTCTGGCTTGAATGATAAATAATAGGATTGATAGCACCAGGCTGATATATAGAAAAGAATATTTTAAATTATTTGTAAGTTGGGATATGGGTGCTTGGATGAGGAGGAGGAAGGTGGTTGGTTGGTTGGTTGGATGTGTGTAGTATTTTCTTTTTAGGGTGCACCAAGGCTTCCCTTTTATATATATTCCTCCGCCTCTCGCCAGTCAAGTGAATCCATGCGGGTTCTATGGTGAGACGAGCTAGTTAGGCGCCGGACACCATGCGTTGACCAGTTTCCTCTTCTGGGCTCTAGTTACATATTTACGCTCCTCTCCTCTGAGAGGGAGAAGAGAGGGCTAGGTTGCCCCGGGCGATTGCGCTGGTTGTGCCCGTGTTGAGTGTTTAATTAATGCTGTTGTACTTGATTTATAATCTGAGCTGGTTGTACATATACAATTTAAATGGTCGCACGTTAAACTATCTTGATCTCTGGACTATGTATGTATGTATGTAGTTGGGTCACCGTCAGTCTCACCACCGTTGTCTTTCCCCATGCTCTGTTCAGCTGATGATCACTATCATCAGCTTGTGCGGATAACATAGCGTGGCGATGGAGGCAGGATTGGTGGTGATCAAGTCTTTTGATTATATGGCGGCGGCATGGTATTATTCAAGCTGATCATGTACTGATTCATGATCTCGGTCATAATCTGCTGCGATGATGATGATGGGGATGACGAGAGAGTTCAGACTAATGTTGTGGTAGGTTGGTTGTCTGTGTCACATGAGATTCAAAAGTAAATATTTATGTACATCAGAGTCAAATCATTGATTCATTGAGAGGACTGTCCTGTATAAGTAATACCAGTCACTTCAGATTTCCATTAAAATTGTATAAACCTCACATGAAACATCTCAATTCTTCATCAAAAAATGTTAAAAAAAAAAAAAAAAGAAATGGAAAACGAAATAAAAACTGAAACTGAACAACAGATTGAAAAACAAACACCAACAGAATTAATAGAAATAACACAACAAGAAACTCAGAAACTACTCACAAACAACGACCAACGATGGTGGATCAAACAGATACTCTGGCCACCATTCCCAACCACACGTCAAAACAACTCAACACCAAGACAAGTATCCATAGTAAGCACTTAAACACAAACACATTCTTCAGTTATATATAAGATCAACATCATAAGCTAAGAATGATTCTCCCCCCAGCTCATGCAAAATAATAATGGCCCTTGCTCGCTGCTGGCCATCTGTAACGTACTACTACTACGAGGTTCCATTCAGCTGCCGGGCCCATCCACGCGTACCTCCATCTCATTCAGCAGCTTACTGGCTCTCCTATCAGAGTATCTCATACAGCAAGACCTACCACCCATTCAACTTCAATCCGCACTCGCCACCATCCCCATCACTCAGACCGGGCTGGACTTGAACCCACGGTTCGCTTCCATCGACGGATTCAGGGAGTCCATCCAATACCATCCTTCGCCCTCCTCCGCCCCTCACGCTCACGGCCTCGACCTCTTCGCCGCCGTCCGCGTTCCCCTCGTCCACGGTTGGATCGCCGACTCCCAGGATTTCGATACATGGGACGTCATCGTCGGCAAGTGTGGTGACTACGATAAGGTGCTCGAACTGGTCGTCGCTGGCGAAGAACTGATCGCAAAACAAGTTCAAGAACCAAATGTCGATCTCTCCCAGGAAGAACAGAACTTGATCAAAGAGGGTCAGTCACCATTAACTTCACACTTAGTTGTCCCCAAATCTCATTCTCACACTGATTCAATTCAATATATATATATATATTTCTTCATCTGCAGCTCTCCTTGCTCGAAAGTTCCTCGATTCCACGTCAACTCAACTATCTTACCCGGGTCTCTTCCAGCTAGCCACTGGAGTTGCCACTGATTCCCTGGTGACGCTGCTGCGCAACTCGCATCTATCAGTACTATATCGGCGGCCGATTCTACCGGCCACAATGCCGTCACCGACCCCACCTCCGTTGCCGCCGCCGCCAGACCAGACGGACCCAGACTACGACCACCAGACGGCGTTGGAGGTACATGCGGTGAACCAGCAACTGATGGCGACTGAACGCACCGACAGAAGTGGGGGAGCATTATCAGAAGAGCTCGACGACGACGACCCCAACTTGCCCAAGCTGTTCACCCTCGTCACCGACCTGGCCTTCCTCCACGAGCCCCACATCGTCTGGGAGTCGCTGGAGGACGTGGAGGGCGGGCTGAGCGAGTTCTATGATTGGCGTCTCGTCCGCAGCCGGCTGACTCGTCCCCCCCGGACGCCCCCTGACCAGGCTCACCAACCACCCCCCTTGAACGGTCATTCGCAGAACCGCTTGTCGGGCCATAACACGGACAATGAGTGAGTCCCCCTCGCGTATCACCAGCCAGCCTCAGCCGTGGATACTCAATACGTCTATTCTCTCGTTGCTATGCTGTAGCTTGGACTTGGCCCAGCGATTGCAGGAAGAGGAGTACCAAGAAGCTGCACGTCGCGGAGCCCCACGGCCCTCTCAGCCGACCGTCCCACCGCAGAGTGGGCCGCCAATACCCCTCCCTGTGCCTGTTCCTGCGCCCAGCGCCGCCGCATCCTTCCCCGCGCACGTTCATCCCGTCTCTGCCCCTGCCCCTGCTCCTGCCCCCACTCCGACAAAGAAGAAGAAGAAAGATTGTGTGATCGTCTAACTTGCTAAGTCGCTTTCTTCTTTATACGCCAACAACAAGCGGGGCTTCGGATTTTTCTTTCCTTTGTCATCTCCCATCCAACCATATGAGATATACGCAGGACTTTCCCAGCACATATTATCTTCATCCGTTACCGTCATCCTGGCCGTCTTGGCCATGACCTTTTTTGTTGCCAAAAAATGTCAACAACGCATAACGTCACTTGGTGGCTCGTACCTATCACCGCACGGTGGTCCCGATTTATCGTCTTGTCGGTGGGCCCGGGTGTGGATCCGATATAAACATACATCCAGCCCGGGGCGGCATAGTGCTGTATATGTACCTATGGTTCCATGTACTTTCTCAGTGTGTGTATATACCTTCTCCCTAGCATTGTTATTTATCCGCACTCCCATCCAGCACATACGTTTTTGTAGCAAAATGGACGTGTGGACTATTTATACGGCGCCGAGGTCTTGTGTATGTATTGTGAACTCGCCCGCCACGCCTCTCCGTATTTTACCCCCCCCCCCCGCGCCGCTTATCATTATCACCCCCGGGCCATGCTTGTCGTCATTATTACCCAACCCTCTTGCATACTACATGTGTATCTATATATATCTCTCTTGCCAAATAACACCAGTATCGTCTCACATATCTGCATGGTAGGCCATATGTGGCTGTCCCAATGACACAACAATCTTACTGTGGTTCACAAACCTTGCCTGGTTGGGTGGACGATGTGGGATGATCATCGATGGCCGCGAGAGGCGGATGGCCAAGATCAAGAGATATCTTTTTGAAGCCACGAGGTTCGCACCACACTATGAAAGTGCACTTCAAATTCATGTCGGCTCAGCCACGCAGGCAAGATCTTGTCTCCATGATGGTCCAACAACCACGGCCCATGAGGTCGGCTCTATTGATCCCGTTTTGTCCGTCTCATGTTGGATATCTCCACACAGAAAGGGCCACCAAGCAGGTAATATTGTTAACACTGTTGTCCAGGCCAGGCTGCCGGCTGGGTTCGCGGGAGAGAGAGAGAGAGCGGGGCGAGGAGGAGGTGGGCGGGGGAACAAGCAAGTGTGTATTATCTCCTGTGCGAGCATCAGTGCGCGGACTTTCTTTCCTCTTCGCGTGCATGTCGAGGTATCCATCAGTATGTCGGATATCTCCATAGCAGGGGTTAGCAAGGGGCGGCTCTCTCAGCGCATCAAGCACACTGTAGTATCCATCGTGTGGATGCGACGTCGGGTGAGAGAGCGGGTGGCGGTGGAACAAGCAAGTAAGATTTGTTTTCTCTGCATCAAGCACCAGGGTTTATAGGCGCGTGCCTTTTTGTGTGGATTGATGTATTATTAATTGGTGTATGTATGTGGGTAGGTGGAAGGGAGTACAAAGCGGACAAACGACTTGGTGATGATGATGGAGGGGGGTTGGGGTGGTCCGGGTTATCTATGATGGAGGAGTGTCGCAGAGGGAGTGAGTGAGTTGATGGGATGGTGGTGGAAAGGGCTATTACGGCGGACGGCTGGGGCTGGACAGGGCGGCCTGGGTGGCGGCGGCGCGCTGCTGGTTGACGACGCGCTTGTTGAAGTGTTCGACCTGAGGAGGATCAGCAATGGGAGAGAGAGAGAGAGAGAGAGAGGGGTGAGTGAGTGCGGATGGCATGAAGCGTGTGCGAGAGAGCAGGGCGCAAGGGAACAACATCACATACCCAGCTCTTCATGCACAGCGAATGGTACCCGTCCCGCTCCGTGGTACACACGGCCGCAGGCTCGTCGCCCGGTACGTAGAGCGCCGGCGTCCTGTGCAGCGGTTGTTGTTGTTGTTGTTGTTGTTGTTGGGTGCGGTGGTGTCGCTCGAGACATCCGAAGTATGTGTCCCGGGCCGCCCAGCATTGGGCGCGCGAGGTGCGGCTCGGTGGGGCCGGTTGAGACGGCGGCTCGGATGACGAGAAAAGCATCGGGCGAGGTGACCAATCGAGTCCGGCTCCCGGTTCAGCGGGGTGTTCGGTGCGTGTTTGTTGGTGCTCGTGTTATGTATTCATAAATATTTATTTATTCTCTCCTGTTCGCTGGATCTAAGATGATTTGCGCAGAGTGCACGCTGCGGCTGCACTCGAGCGCCGCGCACCCGCGCACACATAAATTGTACTGCGGCCCTAATATGCCCCTCCAATCACCATGTCTCCACTCCACATGATCACAACAGAAAACCAAACATGGTGTTCAGGGTGTTGTATATTGCAAATGCAGCCAGAATAAGACAGAATGTAGAAATATCAAAGAAGCAGTGGGAAGAATTGATTGAGTTTGGACAACATTCCTGCTGAAAGAGATCAAAATGGTGATCCTTAGTTTACAAAATTAACCAAAATAATCACTTGATCAGATGATTCACATGAAAGAAAAATAGATTAATTATTAGGCTTCTATTATTTAATAGCTATTAGGAAAATGAATGGAGCATAAGAATTTCCCAGGCATCCCATTTGAAATATATGTATGTAGACCTCAAATTTGCCAAGATTGTGCATCCTCCCTCCTTCCTTGCTGCTCCATGTGAACATATTTGTTCAGCTATAAAATTTTTCTTATAAATCATAATTTCTTTTGACTGAAATCTGTATATAGCATGCATCATAACCTCTAATCCTGCAACCAAGGCCAGTTCTGTGTTACTTGGCCAGCTCAGCAAATGGGAAATATGACTAACTAGATCAATTAATTCAGATGACTAAAGGGAGTTTTTTCATATGTAACTAACAATTCTGTAAGTAACATGACTTTTGAGAAAACACTGTATGAATGAGAAATGATTAATACCTTAAGGCAGATAAGGAAATGATTAACTATTAAAAATATATACAAATTCTGTGTTGACATTCTTGTTCTTATATGTTTACTTTTTTGGTGTTTTCTATTTGCACCAAGTAGAGATGAGAATGTTGCAACATGATCAGCTTATGGTTCTTAAATTTATTTCCTTATTGCTTTTCTTTGAGGGATTAAATTACTATTTTCTTTTCTATCTCTGCCACTACTGTGTATTCTATACAATCAATGAGACCCTTTGAATCTAGAGCATTGATTATTACCATGTCAGCTCTTTATTTGTTCTCTTTTTTTGTTGCAAAGAATGGCTCTATTAGGCATAGATGATTTCTGTATGATCCCTGAGTGATGTGATGAAGAAAGATGATTGTTAATAATCAATTCTTCTATTCTATCAGGACCCATTACTCATGTAGAGTTTGTGAGTCTCTGACCATCCTTGTTGGGGTAAGTGACATCATTGACCTCACTTCTTGCTTTACATGCTTTTTTCTTATCTCTGAATGTATTGCTGTTGGATAGTTTGGAATCTGTGTATCCATATTGCACATGGTTAGCACATTTTTTTATATGCAGCACACTTTTAGTGTTGCTTGCCCACAATTCTCCTCTTAAGAGAGTTAGAGTAATCTTTTCTATTTCAACACTAGATTCTCTCAGTTCTCCATTATTTAATATGTATGTATATCAGGAGAAAGTATGGAAATAAACCCACACACCTCAAGAAGGGGGAAAGTGTGTCTTGGTCACACTTGAACATACAGTAGTTTTTGAAAAGCTTGGTCCTTGGGCAGGCCAAAAATTGTCGAAAGAAAAAAAAAAACATCATTGGCCCCCTCAAAATTCTACCTCCTTCCTGTACAGCTGAAAATACAGGCCGCCAGGGACTTGAAAAACCCCCTGTGAGTGTTTCCTAAATTCTGCTCAGCATGTGATGGGCACAAGTCTCTTGTGGCAGTTGCACAGTGCACTCAAATTTCCAACAAGAATCTTTTGGCACCGGTCTTGAGGCCCAAAAGTGAGAAGTGAAGAAGTTAGCTTTCTTCCGTCCAACCACTTTCCTGTATCCAACAAGCATGCAGGATTTGTGGCTGGACTCCAAGCTGGGAAAAGTGAAAGTTCAGGAAGCCAAACGTTTCCAAAACTACTGCAATTGAAGCTGGATAATGAGCTACCAGTGGACTCAAGACCAGCTGATCCACTGATTCTTGGTGGCTTTACAATACATCTGTATTTATCTTGAGTTTTTAGAGCCAAGGGATCACATTCTTGAACACATCTCCATAAATCAAAGAAAAAAAAGGGGGGGGGTGTCAAAGGATATGAAGCGGGAACATTGTTGTGTAAGAGAACCAATGAAATGATATCTTTTATCATCATGAAAACAAAAAAAACTCCCTCTGAACCTTCCAAAAACCATGCTTGTCATTGGAGGACTTCCTGTCAACTCTTTAGGGGTCTACAGAGTGAGTCAGATCTGTAGATTCAAAATCAAATGTGTAGATCAAAAGCTCAAATTACATCACCCTGCAAAACTTGGGTGAAATGATTTAGAATTTGAAACTCTAGGGCTGACTCAGTAGCACTGTAGAGATCCCAAGGGAAGTCCTCCATTGAATAAATCAATGAACATGTAAGCAACATGAGGGAATAATTTTGAATATATGTTGGAATGCAAGTTGGAATGGATGCATTCACCTGCAAATTAATGATGAAACAATTCCTTCTTTTCTTTATTTCAACATGAGACAATAAAATCTTCTTGCTCTTCTCCCAGCATGCCTGAAATTCACACATTTCAATTGTGTGCAAGTTGCTACATAAATACATAGGGGAGAGTAAGGCAACAAGCTAATGTTCTGCCCACTGCTCCAGGAACAAGGGAGCAGAAAAATGCACACTAAAACTTGAGAAGAGGAAGAGGCCTCAGCACAAGTCCCAATATCTATATGTCCCCATGCAGAAGCAGAAGAGTCCATGTGGGCAGCAGCTTTTGATGATGCCTGCAAGAAAACTCCACCAATCCCACATAAGCAGGTGTCATCAGGTGACCAGAGATCCAGAGCACCAATGCAGAGGTACATAAACACATAATATGTACACTGGTGCTGGCTGGAAACACCAAACAGTATACCCTGCACATCCTGAACTACTGTCCTGCAAGTTCTTCTAAAGAGCCAAAAGTTATTTTGCATAAATAAGAGGGCAAAGGAGAAGGGGAAAGGAAGAAGAGCGTATATACATAAAGAGAGGGGGCTGGCCCGGACGGGGTATCTCAAGTCCCACCCAGGTCCCAGATCTCCAACCAACATGGACATGCAAAACAAGAAAATACATTACAGAATGGAAGGATGGATCATTGTGCAGTTATATGTATGTAGGGCCCATGCATGTAGGCCAGATGGAGATAAAACTGTGGATACATATTTAATGTGCCTACGTAGCTGTAGCTGCATTAATAACACCTCCAATCCCTGCCGTATATATTCTTTCTTTTTATTCTGTATATATTATATATATGGAACAGATACACACAACACACACACACATTTCAACGGACAAAAAGTAACAACAACAGGTTATGCCCACACACACACACACACACACACACACACACACACACACACACACACATGCACACATAAAAAAAGAGCGGAGGGGAAAAAAATGGATCCGGAGAGGAGGAGGAAAAGGCAACACTCAAGTGATGGTGGAGATAAGGAGGGACAAGAAAGTGCGACAGCCGGGACAAACCCGTCGGGAGAGAAGAGATGGAGAGGAGGGGGTGTCACTCGGGGAGCCCCATTTCCTGCTTGATCTGTTGGACGAACTGGGTGCGGAGGGCGGCGATGGTAGGGTTGTTGACAGCGGGGAAGTCGGTGGTAGCGACGGCGACGAGGCGGTCGGCGTGGTGGGAGCTGAGGGTCATGGGCCCGCGCATGTACGCATACAGGGACGCGGGCGAGTCGTACGACCGGATCGTCCCCTGGTTGATCTTCAGCAACGCCAGCGAAATTCGGAATAGCAACACACTCCCGTCGATCAGGAATATGTCAAACACCCGTCTGTCCCCCCGTTATCATCAACAATCCCGTCAGCTTTCCCGATCCCTCTCCTCTCCACCCGCCACAAACTTAGATATACCACTTACAGGAGAGTCTGGATCGGCAACGCATCCGCAAAAAGCGACAGGAACCACCCGAACCTGTAAAAAAAACCCCCCGGACGTCCAACAGTCAGTTATAGCCACACAGACAAGCATCCCAACATGAGAGAACGAGACAAGACGGACGTGATCGCGGGCAGCTCGACGTCCAGCGCGTCCAGATGGTCAGCCAGCTCGGGGAGGTGCTTGCGGACGAGCTGTTTGAGCACGCGTTGGTCGGCCTGGGAGGTGAGCAGGTGCGAGGTGTAGTAGTGCGGGGGCAAGATTTGCTGGGTGGGGCCACGCCACACAGAAAAAAAAAAAAAAACTAAATAAACGACGACGATCTGGTTCATGTTTGCCGAAAAGTACCTACATCCACAATGCAGACCAGGATCCAGAACGCATCTTCCTCGCTGGGGATAGTCAAGAGCAGTGTGGCGGCGACCATATTCATGCCCTGTGTCCCACGCGCGTGTTGTCAGTGTCAGTGTCACCCCACCCAAACACGCATGGCCGAGCGGACGACACCAAGAGAGAGAGGGAGAAAAACTCACCTGGCAGTACCCTACCACCGGGTTGTGCCACGACATCGCCGCCAGAACTCTCCTCAGCTTGCTCACACCAGGCCCGTCCCCGCCGAAGTAAACGTTTGTGGGAAGAGTTCTACCATGGACCGTTGGGACGATCAGTAACAAATACCATCATTATAGCTGTGACAAAAGAAAAAAAAAAAAGAAGGGAGCTGAGGAATTTTTTTTTTTACCGGGTGACGTCACACTCGATCTGGTTGAGACAGAGCCCCTCTTCGCCGGCATGAAGGATGAGCAGATCGTGGTAGTAGCCAGGTTCCTTGCGGTCGCTAGCGCCGGAGCATTCGAGCCAGATTTTTGGGCGCAAGCTGATGGGGATGCCCTGGATGATGAGGGCCTTGAACTCCTTCCACTCGTCCTTGAGCGCCTTCTTGTTGTCGTTCGACAGGCCCATTGATGCGAGCCCGATCAGGTTGTCGTCGTGGCAGGTGATCAGGTCGTGCACTTTGCCACCCGCCGCCCCTGTCGCCCCCGCCCCCGTCGCCGCCGCCAACGCCGCCTCTCCTATCTGCCGCTTCGAGCTCTGCTGCCCCCCGCTCCCTGATCCAGAGTGGGGCGTCTTCGACATCGTCCCAATAGGCTCTGCACCCCCACTGCCACTGTTGTTGCCCGGCCGCGACCCCGTCCCAAGGAAAGCTCCTACCGACGCTGGCGAGACCGCTCCGGTGCCCTGGATGGTGCCCGTGCTGCCGTTAGTAGGATCACTGGAAGCAGTGGCCACGAGAGCATGGGGACTGGTCGAGTTGGAGACTCTCATCAGCTTCATACGTCGCTTGGTGATGAACTGTCCCCAGGCCTCCATCTGTTTCTTCTCCAGCATGTTTTGCATCTCGTTCAATTGAAAGAGCAATCTTCTGATACTCTGGGTCGATGACTCGACCAACGGATCCACCGGGGGGGAGGAGGAGGAGGAGGAGGAGTTGGCTTCTTTGATTTCAGACAAATCTATCGTCGTCGACGAGGTTTCAGGGTCTTTGCTCCCAGCTTTGATCGCGGGGGAGAGGCCGAGAGCCTCGCGCAGAGAGGACAGTTCGGCTTCGACATCCACTTGGGACTTGATGGGCAACGCGGTGGTCATCATGGGTGTATGGTCCAGGTCCGAGCCCTCGACACTAGCATCACAATGGCTCGAGTTGAATTTGGTGTTCTCTTCAGCAGTGTGTGCCAGAGGGACGGCACGGGAGGACGGTGAATTCAGACCACCAGTCGATGAAGCCTCACTTGGGAGAGCAGAATCCGTCGGGAGCTCGGAGGGATTGGTCGAATCAACAGGAGGGGGAGAGAGCGGGGCAGGCGGTTGGGAAGGGATCTGCTGATGCAGGGGTTGCTCTAAAGCCGCGAGTCGTTCCTTTGCCAGCTGTTTCTGCTTATCTCGAGACTTGCGCATCAACTTCAAGCCGTACTTGGCATCGACTATGAAGCCAAATCGATCGATGATAGGCTCGTCATCCGCCGCACTGGGGGAAGGTCCCAGAGGCGCATCCAACCCGCGAGCATCGTCATCCCGACTGAAGTTGGAGAACAATGGCGGGTTGGATTGCGGATTCACGAACGTGCTCAGTTCCATCGTGCTGTTCGACAGCGGGGGGATGAATTTAAAGTTGAGCTTATTGATGTCATGATGGTTGATGGGCTCCGCGGGGATACCGAGGGTTACTGGGTGTTTAGCAGAAGAGGATCCACCTCCCAGAGCATCTATGCCAGGGATCATGTTGGCAACCAAACGATGATGGTGTGGGGCTTGTCCAGTAGAGAGGATTGATGTTGCGCCTGCCTTATGCAAGGATCTCGAAGAAGAAGAAGGCCCGCTGGGTCGTGAATCAGGGGCTCCAAAGTACACGGAAGCCAGTCTGCCGAAAGCCGCGTTGGGGACCGTCGTCACGTTGGGCTCAAATTCCGCGGGGATCGCTGCCGCCTGGGAAGATAATGGATTGTTGCGGCTGCCACCCAAGGCTTTTCCAATGGTTCCCGTGGCCGTCGAAAGGTAGCTCTTGGTGGTTGCCGATTGAGTGATCTTGACCTGAGGCTTGGATTTCATCTGAGATGCGCTGGCAACCACGCTGGACTTTGACGAGCGAAGCGAAAGGTTATGGTGGCTAGGCGGTGAGCGAAGCCGGCTGGAGGAATGCCGTTCGTTGTTGATCTCGGTGTTCGATGTAGTCGCCGGGCCATTGACACTCGAATCCACCGACTGTGAGAGCGATGATGAGTCACCATCTGGACTGACGTGGGTATGATTATCTCGATTGATCGAGGGGTCAGCGGTTGATTGATGTTTGGAATTATTGTTGTCAGCTGATAATCCGCTGAGAGATGAAGGTAGCTGGAACCTTTCGCTGTGGACTATCATGTCAGCGGCGTGAGTAGCGAGAGTGGGTAAGCCTTTAGAGGTAGATACAAAAGACTCGGCGGGTGATTTGAGATTGATCAAGGAGGGGCGGCGGTTGGCGGCAGAGGAATCTGATGATATGGCAGGATTGCGGACAAGTTTAGTAACGGAGTCGCTACCAGCTGGCCGTTGAAAGGTTGAGGATGACGGATCAAGTGATCTATCAAGGGTGTCGATTAATATGTCGGTCCCACCAAGAGGTGGGGTTGTATCAGAGTGAGGAGAGCTTGAATGTAAAGCACTGGGCGCAGTGGACGACAGGGCAGATTCTGAGGAGGAATTGGGCCCTTCGCTATCCTTTCTGACCAAGCTGGGCAAGGAAAGTGTCAGATCAAGTGAGCTACCGGTGAGAGGATGGTCTATTTGAGGATGCGGGGTCGGGTCGTCAACTGAGCAGGATGAGCTGGTTGAGGTTGTTTGGGTGTTGATGGAGGATGAAGAGTTGAGAATGAGGGATGGGGAACGGGTAACGAGACTTGATGATACATGAGCTGATCCGGGGGAAGGCTCTTCGCATGAAGCTGAGGCAGTAGCGCGAGAATTAAAGGATTGGAGAGACGGTTTTTGGAGGTGAGATTGGTTGGATTCGGTTCGTTTTCTAAATAAATAAATACATAAATAAAGTGAATTAGAGAGTGGATAAAGGGAGAAAGCAAGAAATATAATTTACCTTCGAGTGAGACTGTCAAACAAGCCAGAGAGTATTGTACTACTTGAGGCCTCGGTAGGACTGCGTTTAGGACGAGATCGGGAGGTGCCCGGCTCAGTACTGTGCTTGAGTTGGGCCTCGTGATCCCCGTCCAGAAGAGAAGTGGGTCCAGCAAGCGGAGAGTCTCCAAGTTGTGGGCACGCAAGCTCGTTCTCTGGGGAGATGCACTCATCTGCACGCACTCCTCCGTCAGCCTCAGTCTCGCCATTACTACTCAGAGCGTGGCTGGCTTTGTCGCGCTTGTTCCACTTCCATCCATAGAGACCCCAGACGTTGTTGGCTGGTTGACGGTGACCAGGGGCGGATGAGACCCCACTGAGACTGCTACCTATCGAAGCCGTACGTTTGTGGAGGGTAGATGAGGAGCTACTGGGTCTGGGTGCAGCAGCTGCTAGCTCTTCAATACCGTGATTATGGTGATTATGGTGGTGGTGGTGGTGGTCTGAAAATGGTGGTACGGGTGGGATGGGCGCAGACTTTCGGTATTTGCCGTTAAGGATAGCGGATGAGCTGAATAGCTTGGATGCTGAGGAGTGAGTCTTCTTGTTGGGTTGAGAGGTTGTTGTTATGGGGATTGGGGATTCAGGGACATGGCTGTTGAGTGAGGCGGGGGATGTGAGTTGAGAGCGAGAGCGGCAGCTTGATGAGGAGGTGGTTGTATCGAAGCATGGGTTATCTGACATGGCTTCCCGTAGGTCGTCGAGATCGAGTTGGGTTGATGAGCATGATGGACCGCGTGAGGATGATGAGAATAGGAGTGAGTGAGTGGTACTGGTACTGAGCTGATCGGGTGAGTAGTCGTTCAGCTCTAGTTGCCAGGTTGATGTTGGTTTGATGATGGTAGGTTGAGTGGGAATATGATGATCTTGAGATGGTTGATCGGGGACTCGAGCACGAACCAGACATCGTTCGATTTCGCCCGATCCGACCGAGTAGGTGTTGATGAGCAAGTTTTTAAGTCCTGTGAGCTCTAGTTGGCTTGTCTTGAGGTCATGCTGGGATTGGTTCAGTTTAGAGGATAGTTCTCTAATGAGGGAGAGCATGAGTGATTCCAAGTGGTTCTGGTCTAGTTGTTGGGTTGCTGTCTTGAGTTCTGTGAGTAGTTTTGTTTTAGTGGGTATGAGGTGAGGCTGATCGGAGAGTGAGATGGTGAATGTCTGTTGTTTGGGTGTGTGGTGGTGATAGCTTGATGAGCGTGAGTTGTTTGTGTTTGGTCGTGTACTTGGGTTAAGGTGTTGTTTGAGTGTATCATCGCGTGCTAGTCTCTTCCGAGTGGGTGTTTCGGTTGTTGTTGTTGTTGTTGTTGTTGTTGTTGTTATTCCTTGGTTCTTTCCTTCTCTTTCTCTTTGGTTTTGCTTGTTGTTGTTGTTTTCTTCTGATTCTGTTTTATTATCCTGTTCTTCGTTTCCTTCTTGTTCGTTTGGGCTGAGTGGATGTTCCATTGAAATTGAAATTGAAATTGAAATTGAAATTGAAATTGAGATTAAAATTGAAATTGAAATTTTAAAGTAGGTTCGTCTCTTTTGTAAAGTGTGTACTCCAACTGTTCTTTTATTTTTCTTTTTTTTTTTTTGGTGACTGTTGTATATTGTAGCAATCCGGGATCATGACATGTCACACAACACACTCCACCTGTCACATCACACTCATCCAACCCGCCGCGACCTGTTCATCTTGATCTTCCAACTGAACCATCTACATATCGCGTTCAGAGATGGAGTACCACTCTCATGTGTAAAATAATATAGATATCTGCATGAACATAAATATATGTTGAATCATGATAAGATCAAATAAATACATACACGGAAGTAGGGATAAATATTATCATCACATACAAAAATAACCATCTTGATACATATTTATGTTCTCTTGTTCATGCAATAAAACAACCTGAATTCATCATAAATTATCACTCAGCTATGCTGCAGATCATTAGCTTAATTGATTTTAAAGAACTATTCACTCTCTAGGATATAATCTGATCATGGATGTCCTGATTCTATTTCATTGATTATTCTTCCTCATAACTTCATTCCCTTGGTAAGCATGTATATATCACATGGGTACATTTCCAAAATCAACCTGTTATTCTAACTCCAAAAAAGAAAAAGAAAAAAGACATTTTAATACCAAACATCATAGAGCATTAATCTAATTTTTCATTATTAGAGAGTGTGAATGGATTCAACCCTATACATAAAGATATATTATAAGGATCTGTCTCATAACAATCTCCAACATCTGTTCCCAATTCCTGCCCAACATTGTCAGCGATCTGGGTTTTGTTTAACCAGCTTTGAGGGAGCCTGGTTTCCCAAAAATGGGAAAATTTCTTCTGGAAAATGCTGGAGGAACTTAGATCAGATGTTGTTCAGGGAGCCTGTGATCCCAAAAATGGGAGCATTTCTTCCAGATAACACTGGGGGAACTTATATATAAGATCAGATGTTCTTGAAACCCCATTCATCTCAATGTCCAGATGACAAGTTCTTGTATATATATATAACAGATCAAAGTAATATAATGCCTATATATGAGATGGTGGAAACTCAATTTCTTTTTTTCAAACTAACTGATCATCTGCCTCCTCTGAATGCTTACAACTCAATGGTTTAGAAAGAAAAGTGATATGTAGATAGTAAATTAGTTAAGGAATTGGCCTGCTTCCCATCAAGAGTTTCCCTTTTCACATTTTAAAGAATCAACCATTCAAACCATCTAGTCTTGTTGATGGGAGGCAAGGTGATTCTTGATTGGTTCTGAACCCTAAGAGACCCTGGGTTCATGGAAAGACTTGTCACACCAAGCATCAATCAGACTGGTACTTCTAATCTCAGACTTCCATTAAATTCATGACTATTAGCAGTAAATTGATTCAGAAAAGACCAATTTTATCTGGAAAAAGTGTCACTGATGATCAGTGATACCCAGCTAATATTTTGAGTATATCACTATTATCTTTGTGTTTAGCTGCAGCTCCATGCAACAATAACCATATATGAAGCTCCAGTACACCTGCCACTTCATTTCCTATGATCATCTCACTTTTAGTTCTCAATTTTCCCTTTCCTCTGATTTGCCTCAGATACATCAAGGCTCCAACCACTTCTTCTCACATGAAGGCTCCGACCACTTCTTCTCATCTTTTTCTCTTTTTTTTTTTTCCTTCTGTCATTGATGGAATCCTGCTTTCATAAAAAAAAAAATCATCTCAATGAGGCACATATCTTTTATCATCATCATCTCAGTTTTTTTTTAGCTCAATTAAAAACCAACTAGTATGTAGATGGATGGATCAATCCTGTCACTGATTGGTTTGGGAACAATTGCCTTGATTCCTTGGGAATCCGTATGCGTCAGCTAGTCAATTAATTATCATTGAGGAGCCAAATCCCTTCCTCAAAATGAAACATGATGGAGATGCTAGAAACTTTTCATGATTTGGGATTATGTTTGTGAGCATGTCCCCTTGAACAAATTATGCACTCACATTCCAACTGAACAACGTGAGCGCGCTTAGAATTCTGTAAATATGTACCATATCCACTAGAGATGCATGATATAGCCAGGAGCTGAAAACCCCTGCCAGCCCGACCTTCACCACAGAAGACACGAGTGATAGATAAATGGGTTCACAAATCGAGCTGACTTTTGAGACAGGAAGGAGAACGATAATTCTTTGCGCGAAAAAGAAAAAAAAAAAGTTGGGCCGATAGAGAGAGAGAGGGAGGGATCTGGAAGCTGAGAGAATAGAGGGACATTAAAGTGAGATAGCACGAGCGCCTCTTCTTTTTCTCAACATTTATGTTCCACCGTGCCTAAGAGTCAGGCATGACGATGAGCGGAAAATGGAAAGATGGATATGATGCTTGGAAGGGCCCGACGAGCGCGGAGAAGGGTCGGGCGGAGGATCCAAGACATCCATTCCCCAAGAATAATTACAATCTATCAAACAAGAGCATCGCGCAGGCAAGGAAAGATGGGCAGTCAGAGAGAGAGAGAGGGAAGAACCTCAGCCATACAACGTGGAGACGCTTCCAGAGAGACCAAAATCACACACACACACACAAGAGATCTACACACAAGAGATCTACAATCAAGATAGCGTATCTCATTGCATTTTTTGTTGGATTGCCGGAAGGGGGCAAAGAGGATTAGGGGTAAATGAAGAGTGAGAGGGTAGGAAAAAGGAGCGGTTTGTTGTATATCATTCCTCCTCGCATTCGGCATCGATTTCCATCTCGTCATCGACATGTCTCATAGACGCAGAACCGTCCTTAGCGCTGCCCTCGATCTCTTCTTCCTCTTCCTCTTCCTCCTCTTCTTCCGCATCCTCCTCCTCCAATTCTTCTTCCTCCTCGGCGCCCTCGCCCTCGGCTCTTGCTTCGACGCGGGATACGGGCCCATTGCCGTTCGCAAGCGGCTGGGAGGCGGTGGGGTGCGGACGAAGGTTGGGAAGGACCGCGGCGGACGAGGCTGGGTTGGGATGGGCATGCTCAGAGGGGTGACGGTGGTGATGGTGGTGGTGGTGGTGATGATGTGGGGATGGATATCGGTTGTGATGGTGGTGAGTGGAGACGGACATAGATCTCGCGCTCAGTTGGTGATGTGGGAAATGGTTATTCGCTGCGGTGGGGCTGTTGGAGGCCGACGAGAAGCGGGTGCTCGCCGCGGGATCGGCGGACATGGGCGCGAGTTGATGAGCGTTAGCGGACATCCTAGGATTGTGTGTTGGAGGCTGCGTATGGAGGGGTAGATTTTGAGGATATTGGCTGTGAGGCACTGGCGGGGGTGGTCCGTGGTGCAGGTTGTTGTTATTTGAATTCAGCAATCCCGTGATCCCGTTGATGGGGAGTGGTTCTGTTGATCTGTTGAAGTTCCGATTGGTTGCTAGTCCATGGTTGTTTGAGGCGGTCGCCGTGTCATGAAAGGCCCTACTAGTGGGTTGCATAATTTGAGCATGATACCCGTTATGAGGGGATGGGACTGAGGGTGTGGGGTTGGCGTTTGAAGTGGGTAAGGGTGGATTCGAGTTGGAGGGCTGGGCCTGAGGGGGGACAGTCAAGTCGGCTGCTTTGGCTGCGCTGGCGGTGATATTTCCTAATGCTTCGTAGAGTACACTACAAGAACATGAACAGGTTAGCCGCATGGTAATTTTGCGTGTCGAGATTGACTCACGATCGCTCGATCCTTAAGCGCGAAACGTTTTTCTTGGACTGGAGGATTTTCAACTGGATGTTTTGGTTTTCCTGGATGGATGGATTACGAGATGGAGTGAGCTGGGATAGATCTATTTCGAGGATGACTCCGGGATAGATAGATCAATTGGAAAAGTGAGAGAGAGAGAAAGAGAGAGAGACGGCTTACTCGTTCGATCTCACGAATCTTGGTTCGCAGTTCGAGACACTTTGTACCGTAGCGCTGCTCGTCGGCCAAGGAGGGTAACGGGTTAGAGTACGCCTTTGATTTGGGCATTCCGACTGGTAACGAGGAGAGTCGAAGAGGGGCAGTGGCAATATGATATTAATTAGTGTGAGGTTGAGGTTGAGGTTGAATCTAAGACGGCGGAGTGGGAGTGTAGAAGCTGAAAATTGTTCATTCACATCACAGCACATCACGCACTATCATAACCAGTTAACCACATTTCACATGAACCCTTCAACACGAGATAAGATAACAACTACCGCAGACAACTGCCCACGTTAAGTTAAGCTAGCACAGCCAAGATCAAAAGCGATCGGAATACTGTACTGGTACAACACATGTCATCATGCACACTACTACGACACAGTCACCGACAGGGCATATCAAAGTGGGTTTCTTTCAAAAAAGAAAAGTGAGCTCAGATGGATAGATGAATGATGCGTTTGACATGTCGAGCTGAGCAATATGTATTTATTGTATCCTTCTTTTTTCCAGCAGGAACACACAGCACCGGTCACGTGCAAAAAAAAAAAAAAAAAAAAAAAAACAGAGAAAAGACTAGTACATAGCGATCAGGCCTATATTCATCATCATCAGTGACAGAGCAAAGAAGAAGAAACATCTCCTTCCGGATTCCGTGGGGGGCAGGGTGACTTTCGCAGTCTGATTCAGGACACGAATCAAGACAGATGGATGGGGGAACCTTGGGCGATAATGCTTGTATATAGATGGACAGTGGGAATGGAAAGAAGACAGACACCCATTCAAAGATTTTACAAATAAATATATCAGTAGACTTACCATCGTACCGTCTTCTTCTTCCACTGGGTGCCTGCGAATTCTCCGACTCCATGTCGCTCTATATATGCTATACTCTGATCAGATAAAGGAATCCAGAAAGCCAGCGCAAATTCTTAGCAGATCAGATGGGGCAATGAAAACAAGCCGGCCGTCTATGACAATCTCTTAAAATGTGCTATATATATTCAAGAAATTCAAGACAGTATGCAAGAAAGCTGAATCAAGAGCTTCAAGAAACCAGACTGTAGTACTCTGTGCCGTTCCTTTTTCCTTTTCTTCTGATCAAGTTGATGATAGAACACAAGGCCAGCAATCCAAAAGCTTTATGATCGAAATGTTTCAAGTGAAGTGGGGAAATGGGGCCGAGGATCTCATTGTCACCCGCTTGAAACGGCCCCTTAATACTAACAGCCCGGCTTTAACAGCCGGATACCAAGATAAACTTGATACTGAGCACGGTGGGAGTTCAACACTTCCAGGAGAAAATCTCGCCAAGCTTTTCTCATGGGATCAACCTCAACAATGAGAGCTCCCTTCCATTAATGTAAAAAGGATATAATATTATAAATATTTATGTATGCACACTTCACTCGTCTACAACAATAAAGAATCAACTCCAGAGCCTTTTGGTCTTCTTTACATTGCTTCAAACCTTATCTGCCATTTTGCAACGCCGAGCACTGCTTTTTAAATTTATTACATACCAGAAGGAGGGGACTATAACCTGACTAGCCGGACAGCATACATTCAGCATCCACATACATACTACTCGGATTGATTCCATACACAGGTTGCAACACACACTAGCATAATCTTAATTAACATCTCCAATCAGCTAACGCCCGTTGAGTCTTGACTCTTGACGACTGCGAGTCTCCGCTTGCCGCCAAGGAACTCAACTGGGAGATCATTGGCCGCTTCAGCTTGCCTGGCCGGGGCCCTTATCGGGATTCGGAAAGGATTCGAGCACGAATGATTTTCCGAAATTAGGTAGGCTTTGGCAGTTGTGTGTGCGGCCAGAATGCATCTTTAGATTGAAGTTATATTGTACGTGATGGGATGGAATCATGAAATTGCATAGCTAAGGGGAAAACGAAAGATACCGTCTTGGCAACGGCGCGCCTCATTCCAAGCACGCGTGCTCATAAGATGTCGAGCGCGTCACATAAGAAGAGTCTCCCAGATCTTTGAGTTAACTATACTAATTATATCATATGAATGAACGGTTCAACCTCTCTGGGAGTTTTGCGATTTACAACATGGAACGTACTTGCGAAATATACAAAGACTGCAAGGGCAATATAAGATTTTCATTGGATTTGTTTCTTAGCGGAACCTCAGCTAACCTGAGGGTTGATCACCGGGAGACCCCACCGGTACCGAAAGTTGTTCATGCCTACATCCCGGCCCTTCCCGGCCGTGGCTGATGAGGTGATTACCAGGGGCATTAATGGCGTCATTTACCCACAGTCAATTTTTAACCGGTCACAGAAGTCACAGCCGGTCACGCAGCCTGCAGGGCCATGCCCTTACCTAATTGGCTCAACACCATCCGGATTGTGAGAAGCGGAAACTTTGGCGTGCGGCGGAGTTTCAACTTAAAAGATGGAGCGTAAGACCATCCGCATCAGTCGATTCAAAAGATTCAACAAAACAGATCAAAAGAGCAATCGTGAGTCGGTGACTCACATTGACTACGGTGGGCCGTGGCCTATGGGGCAGCGTAAGCCAGGGGCAGTGGCATGGTCAGATGATGTGTGTACCGCTCCGTTGAGAGCATCACTGCTTTTCTTCCCCGTTCAGAAGAGACTGAGAGGGTGGCAGAGAGGCCTACAAAAGCTTGAATATGTATATAATGATTTGATGTTGGACCGGGAAGAATTTCTTCCTCAGCCCCCATTCCCATTTTTGCCAAGGACACTTCTTCACTTTTTTATTTTACATTCCACCACGAAGGACACAAAAATGCCTTTGACCGCGTACCATTTACTCTGCTTGTTTGCTATACTAGCCGTCACCCAGGCGCAATTGAAGCCTTCCTTGATTTTGTGTGCGAGGTCTCACAACAGGTCTCCTTTCATGGCAGAACACTGCAGGAAGTGAGTGCCTTTCTCGAGCCTTCCTGGCTGCTCAAGCTGCCCAACTCATTAGGGTTCCCTCGTCTTTTTCTTCTCCTAGCGCCTTGCGCGAGTTCACTACCGAGAGCGGCGTCATTTTCTGATCGGGCAATAAACCTCACCACTCTTGTGGATCGTGCAAAGTAAGCTACCCAATCAGCCAATTATTTCTGTAACACCAATGAAGTTGACCTCATTGATGTTGTTGGCCATAGGTTACCATCACCAAGCCAAGTTTGTCAAACTCAGTTCATCACACTGCGTGAGTCATCCTGTCTATTATTTCTGTCATGATGGGAGGAATTGGTTTCCCCAATCCAATTTTTTTTACTAATTTCATCGTGTCCCACAACAGGGTCCTGAGTGAAGCATTGACTGCTGTCAATCTAGGCTATGACAAATGCCAGGGGAGAGTAAGTCAAAGAAGATTGTCCATCATCTGTTATATATTCCATTTACTCAGTTTTCTGTTTCTCTGTGGACCTGATAGCCAACCAATGCTACCATTGGAAGCTACCAGCCTGTGTCAGTCCTATTGGACAACAGTGACGGTATATGCTATTACTAGGTATGGTTGATTTCACTTGCAGATATATTCAAGAAGATGGTGCCTTGGACAGTATACATGATGACTCATTTGCCTGTTTCTCTATAGACCTTGTAGCTGACCAACACTACCATTGGCATCTATTAGCCTGTTTTGGTCCTATTGTCCAATGGCAAGGGCAAGACAAGATATGTATGTATGATTATTAATTATGGACAACCTCATTTGTGGATACTATGGATATCGAGAATACTGTCCGGGTGTTAACTCGTGCATGTCCGGATAATCTGGGTGTCACAACACCATACCATCTGGACACGCGCGAGTTAACACCCAGACAGGATTCTTGATATCCATAGTATCCTGGACCTTCAAAATCCATGTTTTTCTTGGGCCAAAATCTAAGTATAATAAAGCCTTGAATATAACAAAGCCTTGAATTGGCCATTTTTGAATCCAAGTTTTCCCTATGTCCAGGAGGGGTACTAATACCCCTCCTTGTGTTTTTGGATCAGCAATAAATCTTGTTTGTGCTGAAGAAATCACAGGTCACTGGTGCTTCCCCCCACCCACTCCAGAAGCAGTGGATGAGTGGGAGGCATGAGGACAAACTTCATCTTATGCCCCTGCCTATTTATATGCCTTTGGCCAGTGCCTGCTCCAGGGCCTGCAAAATCACTGGTGAGACATCACAGGGGCCCTTGCTACATGCATGTTTCACTCTCCCAAAACCACAGATCATGACTAATTTGCTGCTGGAGGTTAGTGAGCCCTCCTCTTTGGGATTTTTCTTTGAATTGAACCTATACATGATGCTTACCAGACCCTTTCCCCTTGAAGCCTTGCCTACCAGGCTACCAGTGGCTGCCCACTGACTCCAAACTCAGCTATGCAAGCATCCGCATCAGCTTGCTCAACTGCTATGTGGTATTGGCAAGTGTTAAAGTGTTTGTATAGAGTCAAGGGGTGATTCCCACATTTTTCAGAACTATAGTCATGGACTAAGGTGTATATTTACATAATAGTTTTGTGTTTGAGGCGTGTTGAAGGAGGGGATGGCACAATATGTATAATCGATATGTTTTAGCATTATTGCCAAGTCAAAGTGGTTGCAATGTTAGCGGCACTTAGTGAAAAGAGCCAAAATATTTATCAAACACTGGAGGCTTAACCTAACTGGTGTTTGGGTTTTGTTGCTAGAGTAGCATAACACAGGACTTGAACCAAGCCAATGTGGATGCTCTAAAGCATACTTGTATCAATGTGGCCTGACAACACAACTTGGATTTGGTTGGTGCCTGCACCTCACCCTTGCACTCACCCCTTTGGGGGTCCACCAACTCTGTTCAGCCTTCTCACACACATCCCTCAACCCAAATCTGTCTTCAAAAATTCAAGGCTCAAACCTTAACTGTCACTCCTGGACCAAAACAAACTTTTTGATTACCCCAACTCCACACAAATCAGTTTCCTGTGCATCCACCCTCCAACTCCTTTGCCTCAATCAAATCTCTTCTGGATTTGTTTTTATCCCCAAGCCATGATGAAAAAGCTTGATTGGGATGCCCATCAATGCCTCCCATACAGATCTTGAACATGATTGTTTTCACCTTGATCTTTGGCTCCAACATCTACACCACATACTTTTTCCAACGATGGCCTTTTGTAAAATCTTATGTTGGGCCAACCCCTCCAACACCGCTAAAATTGCTTGGTGTGTCTCAGAGCAAGAAGCCACAGATACCGCTGTCGGCCCTACTTCCAACGGAGGCTTTGCATCAAATTACCACCGGCTGCCCAACGCCAACGGTTGTTTGACGTCAACCCTACACAGCCAGCTCAACATTAAATTTATCCAAAATATTTTTTGTCCACCCAAGGCTTGAAACACCAACCTATGTCCCTGTTTATGCAATGCGCAACAGTACATGATCCTAACCACTGTACCACCAATATGTTATGTAGAAATGAGGATAACAAAACCTCAAATCAAATTTACTTGATTTTAATGAGGAAAATCACCCATGCAAGTCATTGACTTGTTTTTTTATAAAAAAAAAAATTATGTGTAGCCTCTTTCTTGCGGTGGAAGTGGCACGCTGGCAACCTCCATGCAAAAAAAAAATAGTTAGTGTTGTGTGTTGTCACCAACAACGACTAGCGGTCAGATCTGTTATGCCGCATCATATGTCTAGTTTTTCTCTCATGGTTTTTGTACTTTTTCTCATGACATTCTACGTCATTTATTTCCATAGTTTCTTTGCATTTTCTCATCATCTCAAGTATGTATTTAGGATTTACACATATTTAAGCTTCATCCTAGCAATCTATTCTTCTCTGGGGGAGTTTCTCTTCAACCACTTCATATATTGCTCAATAAGATCAACCTTTGAGCAACAGTGGCTTTCCCCCAACGCACCAGTAGTGTTGGCTTGGTAAAGCTGCACTGTCTGTAATTGCGGGAGAGGTCATGCCCACCGTGCGCGCCCAGATGGACAAGCAAGGCTGGCATGACAGTCTGGGCGTGCAGGAGGGCAATGCGTCAGAACAACGCATTGCCACTGTTGGTCTGCCTCCGCTCCGGATTGCAGGGCAGACCGGTCAGCACCAACCTATTCCTGTCAGCGTGATCGAGCCAACAAGATGGCCTTTTCAAAGTTGCACGGTAGTGTATAGCTCTCACAGTGGCCCCTCACTATTTTCAAAAAGGAACATATGGTCCATCCACACAAAACATTCAAAAAGTCTATCTTCATTAATTAGATTCATGCCGTGCCACTTCCTCCCTGCTTTAATCCATCTCTCTAAGCTTTATATAGATACATTAACCTGGCTCTGGATGTGATCCTGGGTCTCTTAAGTGACAACAGGACACAAGGATGGGGGGCACAATAGTTGATTCCAAGTAGGATAAGGATAGGACAACTATTGTGATGAGGAAAAGGAAGAAGAATAGAGTCATGACTTTGAAGATGATGATCTTTGGCCTTCTTTGGGTTATTCTATTTCTTTCCTTAGAGGAGGATGGTTTTAACCCCTCTTCTCTCAAGGAACAGAGAAGGTCCAGTTAGAGACTTCCTTGCTTTTTTATGCCAAACAAAACTGGCAAAGGTTATGTAACAGGAAACCTATGTGGATTTTAGCAGCAGTCCACAGAAGCAAGATTGATATGTTTTTATAAGGTTTGATTCTTTATTGGAGTGAAGAAGAAGATGAGTAGAAGGAGTGAAAAGATCAAGAGCTCAGAAGAACTTTGAAGAAAGAGAGAACTTGGCAAGAACTGCTTACTAGTCAATAAGGGACACCAATAGACCACAACTGTATGACAAGGGGAATGGATGTGACCTAGTTTGATGAGTAGTGAGGAGTTGTGTTGTCCAGAGTTGTCTGTTTTCTTCTAAGTTGGTGATTCTGAGTGATGATAAAAATTTTCATCCTGCCAGCGGTGAAAAATGGTTAACCTCGTTGATTGAGATGCATATATTCAATATGGTTTGAACTTAGAAAGTAATAGATGTTTAAAGTTTAATTAATCCTCAATTATACATCACAACTATGGACAATAATGATGAAAATGATCAGGAAAATAAGGGGAGGACTAAACTCCCTGGCCTGCCCCCTCTTTCTTTCTTTCTTTCTTTCTTTCTTTCTTTCTTTCTTTCTTTCTTTCTTTCATTCTTTCTTTCTTTCTTTCTTTCTTTCTTTCTTTCTTTCTTTCTTTCTTTCTTTCTTTCTTTCTTTCTTTCTTTCTTTCTTTCTTTCTTTCTTTCTTTCTTTCTTTCTTTCTTTCTTTCTTTCTTTCTTTCTTTCTTTCTTTCTTTCTTTCTTTCTTTCTTTCTTTCTTTCTTTCTTTCTTTCTTTCTTTCTTTCTTTCTTTCTTTCTTTCTTCTGGCCATCTTTTGATTCATTCACAAAGCTTGTGTTTGAAGATCCCTCAATTTTTTTTCTGTACACAAAACATGAATAGAACCAGTCAATTCAATGTGGGAAACCATTCACTACCAGAAAATTTGCTCCAACTGCCACCAGTCACTTACACAATACGTTGTTATCCCTTCCAGAAAAACAACAAAAAACTCCAGGATAACCGGGATAACAACATTTTTTTTTTTTTTTCTTTTCTTTTTTTTTTTTTTTTTCTTTTCTGTTTTTTTTTTTTTTTTTCCCTTTGCATGCCAACTGCTGGCACTTGGCCGGCAAGTTTTTCTCTCAGTGGTTGATTTCACATGTGCTAACTTCTCTCTCTCTTTTTCTTTTCCTTCTCTTTTTTTGGCTTCTGCAGCTTCACTGTTCAGGTTGCTACGTTCTTTTTTCTTGTTCTTTCACATCTGGTTCACTTCTTTGCTATCTGTGACATTTCAACTGTGTAGTTAGTCTCTGCAACATGAATGGTTGTCGTCCAAATATTCAAGGCCTCCTTTTTTCCGGTGCAAAGCAATCTGCCTTCTTGCAATTACGTTGCCGTTGCCTTCAAGAACAACTGCAACTTTGTCAACCGTAGGTTCATTATATCTTTTTGGGTCCGCACCGGGTTTTCACACACTTTGAAGCGCAAGACTAACCGCATTTGTTGAATCTAAGACCGTTTTGGCAAGCCGATAGACTTTTGCGTAGGGATTGATTATATTCATGAGCGCCATCAATTCCAAGACGGTGAATTGCCATAGCTTTGATGGTATGGTCACACTCCCACCTTGCCCCTCCGCTTTTTTTTATTTGATGTTTGGCTTCCTCTGTCCCTCCGGTCCCAACGACAAATATCTGCGAAAAACCGGGATTGTCATTGTCCAGAGTTTTGACGCTCAAGATCATATGAGCCATTCCACCGCAAATTTGGAATACGTTAACCCCTTGGGGTCCTCTGACTGAATAATCAATTTTTGCTCTCAGAGACGTGAAGCTCACAGAGTTGTTGTACATACGGACCAAGTTCTGAAAATTTATGCTTTCTGAAAACTCGTAAGTACAAATTCTTCCATATAACCTCAAGACAAAGCTCACTTGGTGAAGTACCCGTCAACAGACTCTGAAGAACTATTGGATAACCAGGAGCATCCTCATCTGCCGCCGGGATTGTGACTTTGTTCTTCTGGCAGCACATCGAGAATACCTTTTTCTTTTCACCAATTTCACCAGCCGTTGCCTCGTCAAGCCAGTGGAGTGCACCACAGGCAGAACATTCAAAGTCACAACGCCCAAGGCTATGAGGGATCTTCCAATAAATTGAGTTTACAATCTTCTCCTCTGTGTTGTCTGATTTGGTTGCAACCACACGGCCTGGAAATTTGTACATCCTGATTGATTGTAACTTTTAATTAGGGTACTCCTGGAAGTCGGTGTATTGACTGAGATGCTGAGTTGAGTGTTTGGAGCGTGGCTGAAATTTTTGATGTGTGAGCTAGTCAGAGCAGTGCATATGAGTACTTCCAGATCAAATATCATGTCCCTCTCGACCGTTGTTGGGTTTGATAAGACATGATGATGTCACCTGGGTGACGGCAAATTAGAGAGATCTTAGATAAAAAAAGTCAGGATTCAAGCCAATCAGGAAAAGGAAGCAGACCACGTAGCATGTTATGAAATCCAGCCGGCCCCTTTGACACAGTTTTGCCGCAAATGACATGATGAAGTAGTATTATTCCACTGAGGAGTGGAATAATATTCTAACTTCTAATTACTTTCTAAGTTCTGTTCATATTGAATATATTCATTTTGATCTTCAGAGTTCATCTCCCCCAGAGGAAAACCATGAACTCCTCAGATCATTCAACCAGAACCACTACACCAGCAGAACAAGCCATTGGACAACCTTCACTACTCAACACATCAAGGTCCTCCCATCTCCTCACTATTCAGTGGTCATTTGGGGTCACCTTTTGTTGACAAGTAAGCATTGCTCCAATCTCTTCTTCTCTCACCTAGTCTTCTGATTGCTTGATCCCACTTCTTTTCATCTTCATCATTGATCATTAAAGAGGCATTTATTATCAATCATAACTTCATTCTTCTCTTGCTTTTCTGTGGGCTTTTGAGCAATTAAACCCACATAGGTTTCCCTCTAAATAACCTTGATCAGTTTCCTTTGATCTAAAAAACTGGGCAGCTGAAGAGCTGATTCCCCTCTCTGTTTCTTTAAGAGAGGAGGCATAAGAGTTATCTCTGCTACTTGCTCTCCCTTTTGGATTGAGCTTATTCCTCACCTGTAAAGGTTAGAGAAGTATAAACAAGCTTTTATAATAATCATCTTCATAATCTTTATATTCTAAGTTTCAATACCTATCTTTTAAGTCCTCTCTTTCTCCCTCTAGTTGTATCCCTTTCCCTTTAAATACAACCAGAGTTTCCCCCATCTTGTGTCCTGCTGCCACCGTAGAGGCCCAGGCTCACACTTCAGCTTCCACCAATAAAGCGGCTATACAGCACAAGACCACGAGTGATATCTGGGAGCATTATAAACCCCTGGGAAAAGGTATGACTCATATTTTGAATGCCTCAATTCTTATTCTTGCTAATATTAATTCTTTTATTTTCTTCTACAGCTGAAGAGAAGTGTGGAATTTTGCAACTACTGAAGATCAAACATGAGCGCCAAGCCCTCTTGTGGAACAACACTGCTGTGACACCATCTCAATCAATGCAAGAACTTTTCAACAAATAGCAATCAAACCCTGCTGAAGACCAAATTGGGATCCTCCCGATCCAACTGGATGTTCAACCAACAGGAATGCCGAGAGCTCTTGACAAAACTTGTTATTGCAAACCTTTCAAGTTGGTGGAGCATCCAATTTTCAAGGCTTTTATTGCAGTGTTGCAACCAAAATTCAAGCTCCACGGCCGGATCACTGTGAAGAAGGACATAATTGAGATTTACAATTCAATGAAAGCCAAAGTGGCTTGCAAGACTTCCCAAGCTGATTTAGTAACCAAATTTATTGGTTGAGGATCCCAATTAAATCACATTGGCCGTAAAAGAATTTTTTCAGGGCAATGATACATGAAAAGATACAATCTAATACATTGCAATTACTGTAATTTTTACAGGGTTGGGTCCACCATTGCAGCCAGCTGCAGCAGGCTCACACATGTAATAAGCTGTACCCAAGTTTAGAAATGCAGGCAAAAATAAACCACCAGAAATGGAGCCGGTGTCTTGCATCACAAGACATTCCATTGGTACACAAATTCAGTCTCCTCCATCTCCCCCCCAACCTTATCTTGCTCTTCTTATTCACACCTGACATGCGGAAGGACTAGCCCAATGAATGGGTGCATTGTTGGTATTCAAATGCAGAATCCCAGCTCCATGGTGGTTTGTCTTTGCCCATATTTCTAAGATTGGGTACAGTGGGCACAATCATGGTGAAAGAAATGGCTGCCCCCCATTTTGATGAGGGTCCACGTTGGAGGGGGAGGTGGGTCTTGTCTGGGCTGCTGAGATCAAATTCCAACATAGAAAATCACACTGTTGGTGTGTAGCCATTTGGCAAAAATGGGTGCTGCCACACTGCAAGCTCCACATGCTATTTCTTGCCAAGCTCTTTTTTTGGTTTTTGAGATCAGGGTGTTAGGGGAACCTGTGTGTGAACCTGACTTGTTACAATACAATATAAGTGATTGGTATCATATGATCCCCATTTTCCAAATCTGATGAGATGGAGAACCAGATGAGTGGTTTTGATTCAGTGAGGGGAAATCATGTCTGCCAAGGCATACTCTAGAAAAAATTTACTGTTGTCCAGCACCTTGTGGAAATTTTTCTCATCTGGGAAGCTCCTGATATTCTGTAGATCAGGAATAAGAAAGTTAATACAAAAAAATTCATAAAGCAACAAGCACAGCTTGATCAAGGAGTTTGGGATGCAAGTTGGTAAAACAAGAAAATGAATTTATAGGAAAATAAAAGTTTACTAAATTTAAGCTTATACTTTCATATCAAATGTCCTCTAGTAGCAATAATGATGAAATATACCAAAAACACTCATGTTGAAACTTTTGATCATTGGTAGAAATTTTTTCCTCTCTCCTTATTGTTTGTACATATCATGATATACTTCCCTAAGCCCTTTTCCCCACAATTTGATCAATCTTCTTTTGGGAAACATCAAATCTCACATCATCTTCTTGTGCCTCCTTGCAAGTATTTATCTAGAGAGAGAGAAGTGGGTACATCCTTGTGCCCTTGAACAAACAAAAAAGTTTAGATTTTTGCTTGCCAGAAAGCTACCTCTTCAACCTAGTGAGAATTTGTGATCAAGGAATTTGTCAATTATGACAGATATTTGGAGTGCAGATACTAAATGCTTGCTGATGGTTCAAAGATTTAGGCCCAATGTGAACTGTCCTAGTTTTTCAGTTCATCACATCTGTCCTGGCAATACCTAACACTTCCAGAAAATCTGGCTTAGATGGCTGCATCCAAGTTTATACCAGATGCAGCCATCCAATTTAAACTCAGGTGTACTGCGCAACCAAGTGAATTGCTTACCAATTCAAACTCAGCTGCCCAGGCGTTTGGCCACCAAGTTTGAATTGGTAAGCAATTCACTCAGTGGCGAGTGCCCAAGTTTGAATTGGATGGCCGCATCTGATATAAACTTGGACACTGCCAGAAAAGCTGGCTTGGATGGTTGAATCCAAGTTTATATCGTAACCAACCATCTGATTCAAACTTGGGCTCCGGGACACCAAGTGAATTGTTGACCAATTCAATCTCTGTGGCCTGGGCATTTGGCCACCAAGTTTGAATCAGTTCTTGATTCACTCAATGGCCTGGCACCCCAGTTTGAATTGGATGGCCGCATTCAATATAAACTTGGATGCAACCATCCAAGCCAGCATTGCTGGCAGTGGGATGCACCCATCCAAGACAGATTTTTGGGCAGTGTAACCCAAGTAAATGTGGTATTTTGCTGTAAACCACATTATAATGGCTTCACTGATGCCTGGATGATCAAGCACCCTAGATACAAATCCAAGACCCTGTGGTGGCAGATAATGGTGGACTGCAGAAAGCATGATGTCATCAGGATTTCACATGCATGATAGGGGTTCAGAACCAGTCTCTCTAGACTCTCTTTTTTCTTTCCTATTTTTTTCATCATAGTCAATGTCAGATTTACATCTGCCTCAACATGGTTTTGAGACCTCCTCAGATTTTTTCTTGTCCCCTCTCACCCAATTTCATTGGTTGCATTCCTTTCACCTTGTATAGGTGATTCTTTTTTCTGTTCCCAGAATTCTCACTTAGCTCTCTGCAGCAATCCAACAACCCCTGATTGAACTGGCTTATGTAAAAAAAAAAAAAAAAAAACATAAAAATGTGTGTTTTTCATTGTGGCTCTGTTTGGTGTGTTTGAGCAGGATTATAATTTTTGTTGTACTGTGCACATTATTTCAAAACACCCATGCAACACTTTTGTTGATTCCCCAGAAATCTTTTTGTTGGTCCCCCCCCCAAATATCCATAATCTAAATTGCCCTCCTTTCTTGTTGGCAATGATTATGGGATATGCCGCTCAACTAATTCTTGGACTTAAGTTGAATGGGTTGGGCAGTGGGTCTGGAACTGTCTGCAATTGGATCTGGTGTTTGTGCCTGGTTATTGTTGAGATAGCAGAATAACATGCTTACCAAATTTTTTTGGTACTTTAATGATAGTGGGGATTAACAAATGGATTCATGTTAAGCATCCTCAATCAGGCAATGGGATATGCCAGCCATTGATTGTTGGCCTTTGGGTGTTATGATTGGGCAGTGGGTCTGTGACTGCTGCAATTTAGTCATCTGCTTGTGCTTGGATGTTGATAGGATAAGATGGTTGCATCTCACAACTTGTGACATGGTTCTTCTTTTTTGTTGCTAAGTCTGTGGAAGCCAGAGTCAGTAGGAGTCAGATGTTTAAGTTATAAAATTACTTGAATTTGTAAGATAAACACTAAATTTTTAGCTTATAATTTGTGCAAAAAAAAGTAAAAATATTCCAAGCTTGTTGAGAAATACAATATGTCACTACAACTCATCAACCAATATATTGCGCTGCAAAAATGATTGCATTATTATTTCCAGATAATTGAAAAGATGCAGATTTCAACATATACTCAGTATGAATGATGAATCATAATCAACACACCTGTGATGACCATATCCCCAGTAGATTCAAGTAAATTAAGATGAATCTGAATTGTGAAACAATCTTGAAGATCAAAAAAGGAGACTATATTTATGTCTACCTAGTAATTGATGCACTGCCTTAAATAGAGATACATGAATGATAGATGCTCATTCATTGTTTTTTTTTTACATCCAATTCTGTTTACTTGTGCAGATCATCACTGTTGACAATGATGGGGCCCAGTACATTATAAACTTATGAGGGCCTTTGATATTGAAACAAAACACTCCAATTTGTAAAAATGTCTTTCTCTTTTACATCCAAATCCAATCCATGCTGGAGATGTTAAATGTTTTGAACTGGCTTGGTGATTGTCACAAAGATGATTAACTTGAAAGAAGCTGGCTTGCTAGTATCACACATCAAATCATTTCTCCTTTCCAACTTCAATGAAGTAAGCACAACCAATCTTGGAAAAAGACTGCCCAATCTTTCAAAAAAAAAAAACAAAAAAAAACAAGCCAAGAAAAATTAACAAATAGAATTTACTTGTGATCACCCCTCTTTTTTTTCCTGGAGTCTATAATCACTGAACTTGAAATAATCCATGGCCATTGATCAGATGGGCCAACATCTTCTTATAGGCTGTTACCATGCGGTATGACACTTAAATGGATTGATTGAACACAATCTGACATTGAGATTGGAGACTGTTGATTGGATAAATGGAGATATCAAGACCTTGTTTCACATTCAAAACAGAAGGAATTTCTCTTTTTAATGTCCATGCAGGATTCCATTAAAACAGGTTCCAAAATGGACAATAAAACTTCCAGCATTTGTGGCTGGGTTCATGAGATCATAGTACTGGTTATACTGGGAAAACCCCATTAATCCATTGAAAATTTCTTGAATCTCAACCAATGCAATATAAATCTATTTAATTTAGCCTTAACTTGGCTTCACATTTCATTGGTTGACAATGATCAGATGCAAACAAGTTTTAACTTGGTTGATTACAAATGATGCTGGAAGCTGTGTATCACTTTGATAATAGTAAAGGTTCCGAATAAGATTCTCAATGGTATTGATACCAATTCGAATATTCTGTGTGGCACCACTCACCCTCAATCATAATGCAAAATTCAGAAATCTGAAGTATTTATTTCTGATAAGTAATTGTGATTTGAGTTAAAGTAGATACAAGTTAAGATGAGAAAGCAATGAAACATCTCTATACCTAAAGGCAGATAAGGAAGAAATGAGATATGAGAAACTACGGCTAAGTGTTAAATGACAACGTTGTTCTTTCTATCTGTATAGCAAGAAAGTAACAATCGTTGAAGTTAGCATTGAGTTGATCATTAATTCTCCTTCAGATGTTTCTTGCATTGAATGAATTACTTTACTACTGTTTTATTCTATCTCCTTGTGTATTCAGTTCAGTGGATATGATCTAAGAGACGCTTAGGTGCTATGAATGAATATAACATTTTAAATCTTAGTTTTCTGTTATTCTCTTCTCTTTAGAAAAGGTATATCACATCAAAAGACTAACCATTGACAGGCTTCAATCTTTGATGGCCTGATTGATTTGTGTTGATGCTTTCTCTTTGAGCCCTGTTGGATTTGATAGAAGAAATCATGATTAATTCTCTATTTCTTCATCTGATCAGAACTTGTTGGGCTCACATGGAGTTTGCAAGATTCTGATCATCCACATTGGAGTGAGTGACGTCATTGACGTCACTCCTTGTTTCTTTAGCAGATCGCTTAACTCTAAACGGATCATTTTCTGAAGGTTTGATATCTATGCAACCATTATTTTCATGGTCAGCACATTGTCTTTATCAGTCATTGCTTACCCAATATTCTCCTTTCTAGGGGGTTTGGGGAATTATCACAATTCCAACACCCACTCCCAAAGAATAGTCAGCCCAATGTTCCATAGATCACCTTTTCTAATTAAGCCACTAACTCCCCTATTATCACAAACCAAGGCTCCAAAATTCAATTCACTGCTTTCTTGTCAATATGCATACTATGGATATTGAGAATACTGCCCAGGTGTTAACTGGTGCATGTCCGTGTCACAACACTATACCATCCAGACATGGGCAAGTTAACGCTTGGACAGTATTCTTGATATCCATAGTATCACGCATGGCCAAGGCAAAGTATCCTCAAGTCCATATTCTTGAATAAATTGAAATCTGATACAATCTTCAAGAGAGAAACCTGAAATCTTATGTAGTTTGCTCCCATGCCCCAAATTGCTATCATGCAATGCACTAAGGTCTAAAGTATGCTCTGCTCTTCCACTCTCTCTGAGTCCCACCTATATCTGGCAAACCAATTTCTTGCTTTGTTCATGAGGTGATTGCAAATGTGCAAGAATTTAGCAGCATTACAACCCCGTGATATTTTTCAAGGGATTTGCCTTTGTGCAGTCATTTCCCATACATACTTTATGGGATCCAAAACCATTTTATTTTTTTTTGACAAAAGTCCAAGAGACTTGCAAAACACATTATGCACTACTAGTCTACATAAACACATAGGTGAAAGAGAAAACTAAAATCCACCTTGCTTGGAGTTGACCACAAATTCCCAAGCGCAACCATTGAAAGAAGATGGTTTGATAGTGAACACATTGAATCAAGAGGGGACTCTTCCTCTACTTTCCATCTTTCCAAAAAACCCGCAAAAATATCTCTCTCTCCCTCGCTCTCTGCACAACCCTCTCCTTTGACAAGACAACGGCAACAGCGAAGAAGTCATTTTTTTTTTAAAAAAAAAGGGGGCCAGATTCATAGCGTGGCAAGGGACGTAACTAATCAAAAATCAGCGGAAGAGAGACACAATAAACAACCACACACACACACAAGAAGGAAAGAGACGAGGAGAGAGGGGGGAGGGGGGGGGGTAATAAGAAGATAACTGGGGAGGGGGGTCCAGCACAGGGGCCAGGCAGGCAGCACGCATACATACTGGACTCCACAGCAATATATGGAAGACAGGAACAAAAATCAGGGGGTCCAGGGGAAACTGGAAAACTAGGGTAAATAGGATCGAAATCGCGAAAGGGCGGGCGGTATATAGATATATATATGTGAAGATGGATGAGAGACTTTCATCCAGTATGAGTACTGCTACCCGCCATAGCCAGTAGCAGTAAAACGAAGGCTGGCGGACAGCGCTTCCTAGGCGAAGAGAGCCATAGTAGCGAGGACAGCAGCAGCCAGGAGAGCGTGAGACGAGGCGGGGACGAGCGATGCGGCGGCGCTAGCAGGAGTGGATGGGCTGGCGGAGGTGGTGGGGGAGACGGGGCTCGTGTTGGAGGTGGTGGAGGGGACGAAGGGCGAGGCGGGCTTGGTGGTGTTGGCCGAGGCGCCCGTGGCGCTGCTAGTCGCATTGGGTGTCGTTGTCCCGTTCGCCGCCGACCCGGAAGCGCCCGCTGTGCTGTTCCCCGGCTTGGCCGACACGATCCCCGTGGTCGCACTGGGTGGGCCAGAGGATGGCGGTCTAGACATGGAGATAAACGCATCAGCTTTCAAGTCAGACAGACATGCGCTGAGCTTGGTGTATGGTCACTCACGTGGCTCCACCACCGGGGGCGGGGGGAGTGGTGGGGGAGGGGGTGCTGCCGGACTTCAAGCAGCTACTGTCGCTGTTAGGCTGCACATGAGTTGCCCCAAGTTAGAATCGCCATCTTCCTCCTACCCTAGTTGTTCCAAGAGGGTAAGCTAGCTTACCTGGATGGTGAACATCTGCGAGTAGTTGATGTTACCCCTCGAGTCACGGATTTGGAGGGTGGTCGAGGTGCCCGCGGGCAGGTTAGCGATCCAAGTGTAGCTATCACCGGACTGGGTGCCCAGCTCAACGAGGGGCGCGGCACCGACCTGGCCACCAGGGATAGCCTGGATGTGATGCAAGCGATGAGGAGAAGGATGGATGTCAGGAAAATATCTAGCACATGAGTGCTGAAAGGGGGGAGAAAAGTACCGAGATGGTGTACGGGGGAACGCCGCCGTGGAACTGCAGAAGCGACGGCAAGCATTGCGGGACCGACTGTGGGCAGATCAAGACGGCGGAGAGGATGCGAGTTAGTTACATGCTGGTGTGCCTGTGGAGAGTCCTGATGTCATGTGTGGCAGTGGGATGGGATGGAGTGGGAAGGATCTGAGGGACTCACCGCAGGCGTGTTGATCACGGGGCCATCAGTGGATTGGGCGAGGATGAGGTTCAGCGAGCCCAGCAGGACGGCCAAGCGAGAATGCATTCTGGAATCGAGCTATGTAATGTAAATATATATATGTGCGTGAAGAATCAGCTGGTTTTGCAGATAATTAAATGGATGCAAATGATTGATGTTATAAACGTGAATATGTATGTAAATGAGTTTTGTTGTTGTTGTTGTTTGAAGTGGAAAGAAGAGAGAGAGAGAGAGTTGAGCTGTTTATCAAGATGGGCAGAAGGAGATGGAACAGGATGGAAACAGTACATATGTACTGCAATCCTGACAGACATGAACAGGACACCCACAGACAACCTGGCGCGGGGGGGGTGGCTGATGTAAGCATAGAATACATGCGGACCAAGCGGAGTCAGAGTGTCGGAGAGTTCAGTCAAAGCGGAAAGTGGGGACTTGAAAACTATGTATGTATGTAGAAGGTCAACAACAGCACTTGGAGAAAGCTTCCTGCTCCCTTCCTTCCTCTTTTGGTCTGATTCAAGCACAGGGCTTTGTTTTTTTTGGAGACTGTGCGAGAAGAGCATAGGAATAATAATGAAAGGGACGTGATCTTGGTAAGTGGGGATGATGAGAGAAAGGATGGGAAGCCGTTACCTTGTTCTGATTAAACGAAGAAATAATGGTGAGCGATGATAGCAAGACGCTTTTGAAGCGGAAGATACGATTGGCGAGCGGATGAGGGTGACCTTTAGTCGAGGGAAGAGCACAGGGGTGCTGCTCACCACAAGGGTTCCGCTTTTTATAAATACATAAATACATACAGTCGACAAGGGACAAGGCTGGGTCAACGGAGGTGGATGATCAGATTCAGGGATGGATGAACAACTGTTTACTGGACAGGCTTGGGAACTGCCCCACACTGACACCGAGCTCTCAAATCAAATCTCGACTCGGTCGAGGAGAAGACACACACCGTTTCAACGTTTCATGGAGAACAACAACAACCAATTTACAATGCACTGCACCCACCACTCTTATATATACCTCAGCCCACCAGTGAGAACCTCAACACACCAAAGAACTATCCATCCACACCCTCACCAGGACGACCGCGGCGACGGAAAGGTGAATATATTTAAATATTTAATGTCGTAGAGGGAAAGCGATCCCAGCAAGCGCTTGTGGAGAATTATCTAAATACATAAATATCTATCACCCGGCGTCAGGATACTTTGACTCTGAAACTTATCTCCTGCCATGTGTAACATATAAGATGTACTGCTCTTGGCGCTGGTCATTGTCAACGACGCGAGCTTTTATGTATGGCTCTGTGACTTGCCTCAACCACTTGCCTAAAACCTTGAACTATTCGAATATATCTCATATACAGAGTACGAAACAGTGTACCGGTAAACAACAGAATGGTCATGCGTGTAAATATTTATTGTGATTCTCAAATATGTTGGACATCCATGGACTTGTTTTTTTCCTCTCAAAGCCCAGTTTCATACTTTGAGGACTGAAAAATGGTTACAACCATTGACACCTTGGCCTGTCAATCCACTAGGTCACCCAATACCCCATAACTATGACTACTGAAAGCTGGAGAAAAAATCATTTTCCAGCAAAGTGTCCAAGCTTTTTGAGAAATACAATATGTAGTAATCACTCCCTCCCCCGCTGCATGTCTCTCAACCAATTTACAAAGGGGCGACACGTAGTATGTAGTAATTTACTTAAACAAACGTGAAGCCCATCTCTAGAGTAGATACATAGTGATCTCTTATCGAATTTGAGAGGTGGATAAATTTCACAATCTTGTACGCTTCTCAAAATTCACGCGAGAGACCATTAGAAAAACGCAGCACATGCTGCTATTACATATATTATAAAGATGTATAAATACATATATATAACTTTCTGCTTCAAACCGAGTTGAAAGGATACATACACAAACCCAGTGAGTGAGCTGGATATACGTATAAATAAAATCCTCCCAGACAGGGAGGGTATGGTGTTCTCATAGTTTAACACAGATACTGGAATGGTCGATAACACTAGACTTGAAATAAACTTTTGCGTATTAGAAATAAGCATTAATTCGTGTGGTCCCGGGACCCACTTCCCATTCCCATACGTTCTCACTATGAGTCATGACCATCCCCACCCAAGACATATTGGAGATAACTATTATATGTTACGTGGTAAGTTTTTTGATCCGAAAAAATTCCGGGGTATTTCGTGTGATTCGAAACATCAGAATCCACAATACGTGGTCATAATATGCAAAGGAAGAAAAATAAAACTCTATGCATTGAGAAGGCAAACGACATGTATGTTTGAAGTGCCCATACTAGAAAACAGAGAGAACGGAGCATCTTCCTAGGATCACCATTGCGGTGGTGGTGGTAGTGGTGGTTCGGAGCGGGCACCTGATCTCCGATTCCAACACGCCACCTTTCCTTTGAAAGAACACAGAAAGGTATCCTGGTGCGGTGCTCATGCTCCTCCGCTGCACAACCGAAGAGGGTAGATAGGATGCATCCATATGTCAGTGAATCGTGGATTCCATCAGTCAGATGTGATGGTGATAGCGGGACAGAGAAGCTCTTCTTACACGAGGATGCCGTTAATAGGAATATGGATCTGTCATCATCATCGCCGAATGAAAAAAAAAGAAAAGAGATGAGGTTTTCTTGAGGGTTAGTTATGTAATACTATGAATGACCTCATGTAAAATCCAAGTAGGAAAAAAAAAAGAAACCAATTTCTTCTTTTTTTTTTTTTTTTTGGAGGGGAATGTAAGCACCCACCAGTTTGACAAAGTATCCGATGAACCCCATGATCGCGAATCCGATAGCCACGGCGCGACAGATCTGGACGAACTCTGCACACGGTACGAGGGAGAGAGGGATCAGCACATGGACACACACAGCGAGAGAGGACCTTTTCATGTATGTATGTGTATGTGTGTGTGTGTGTGTGAGGAAGGAAGGAGATGTGGTGCGTATGTACCCTTCTGGTCTGGCTTGGTGCATCGGTTCATGAACTGGACAACAAGCGAGATGACTTGGGCATATGAGCACGACGAACAAGCACGAAATGATGATAGCAGAGGACCGTCCTACCTGGCTTCCTTCTTTCAAGAACCGCTGTGGGATGTCGCTGAGCTCTTTGACTTGGTCCATGGCTTTTCTTTAATCCGGTTGACGATGTCGATGATGGAGGTAGTTTCTGGCCCAGTGGTCACAAACGGTCGTTGGTTGATTGGTTAGTTAGTTAGTTGATTGGTTGGTTGGTTGGTTGGTTCGTCGTTTGGATTGCTATGGCTCGTGGATGGGACATGTACTTCCACGAGACAGGTTTCCACAGTGCGCACTCGATATAAGCATGTCTGCACTTTTACACTGTTTCCTTTTTTTTTTAGACATCATTTAATGCTCTTCCACTTCCAAGAAGCTCAATGAGCTACAACAACAACACCTTCTACAAAATGATGGCTCCACATATTTAAATATGTATCTTTATTTATTTACATATACCATCCTAACAGCCAGATGATAAATATCTCCCCTCCCCTCCCTCTTTTTATTATGTATTTACATATTTATATGACTTTATGTATGACAATTCCATACCACACCCCTTCCAATTCTGCAACCCTAAAACTGTCATCCTGTTTCCCAAGCGGTTGACTAATTGATGGATGACAGACGGAGTGACAAGTTAAAGTGACACATCTGTGTGACTCTGAAGATGTCACAGGACTGCGCATGCATTAAGTGCATATTACATATGTACAATATTTCCCATCTTGACTTACAACTTCAATAAATCTCTCCATCCCACTACATATAAACCACTCTTCCCTACTTAGTACTCTCTCACTCTCACTCTCACTCTTTCTCTTCACTATAGTCTCTCTCCCCTTTCTCTCTCGCCAAAACTTGCTTCCTCCCAAAAAAAGAATAACGGAACACAGTACAAACAACAAACGGACAACTGGAAATCACTCACCCCAGCACGAAGCTAACATATACATACCATGGCGCAGCAACACCTCATCAAGCGAGATCAGCAGCCCCAACAACAGAGTTAGTACACATCAAAACCAGTAGACACTCACACAACCACACACAGAGACATCTAACAAGCATGTTTTTTTTTTTTTTTTTGTGATGGACAGCGTTCGGATGTCAGGTGTACAAGTCGCCGAGCGCCAACCAAGTAGTGGAGGCGTTTACGAGTGTGACGCTAGAGTGGGACGGACACTGCTTCGACTCGGAGAAGAACATGGACATGTACCTACAGTCGATCGACTCGGCGGCGCCGATCCACGTGTGGAAGAATGTGGTGGGGTCGAGCAACAAGCTGACGACGCAGTTCCAGCCGGAGTGGTGGAATAGCACGGAGACGGTCTCACTGCAGCTAGTACTAACGCCGGCGGACCTGCCGCTGTGGGCGGGACTGGGTCCAGGGCCCATCTTTGTGGCGCACTTCAACGGCTCGGTCCCCGCCGGCGCCTCGGCCTCGGCCCACCAGGGGAAGCAGCTCGGTGGCCCCAGCGTGGAGTACATGACGGACCTCTTCCACCGCTCCCATCATGCCCTCTCCGGGGGGAAACTTGGCGCCGCCATCTTCATGCCCCTCCTGGCCGTCGGCCTCGCCATCTTTGCCTACATCTTCATCTCGCGTCGTCGTAGTGGTGAGGCCAGTAAGCGCTGGAGCGAGTACGTGGATAAACGCATGTCCGTCATGGGTGGCTCCCAGCAACATCTGCCACCCATCTGGGACAGCGCCCAGGACGGTCCTCTGCCTTCTATCCGCGGCATCCCCGGGAGCAGAGTCGCCTCCATGTATCGCCACTCCGCCTCCCTCCCGCCCCGCGCCTCCATGATGGCCTCCACCCACACCCGGCTCAGCACCTTCTCCCTCGCCCCGCCTACCCTCCCTAGGCCCCTCTCCCACCACTCGCGAACCGCCTCCGCCGGTACCCCGCGCGCCTCGGCCCTCGAGCGCAACTCGGTAGTCTCCTTCGCCCCCGCGCCCTCGGAGCTTCACGGGAACATGGGCCGTAGCGGCCTGCGCTTCCAAGTCGGCACCCCATCCGGTACCGACCCTGTAAGCCTACATACACTCCCCCGTCCCCATCCCAAAATCTCGCTGATGCTCATCTTGTCTTGTCCTCCCATCATCCACTCAGAACGGCTCCTTGGTGTCCCTCAAACCCGCTCTCTCCACCCACGAGCACGCCGGCAACGGCTCGGCCACCGAGGCCAGCTCGGTGAGGTCCCGCTCCGCCACCACCACCACGAGCTCGGGCATGCGTCGTCTGGATGGGCCCGCCGCCGCGCTCACCCCTGACGAGGCGCTGCGCCAGTACACCCTCCACCGCGGCCATCCCGACGCTTAATTCTCTAATCCTCACCTTCTGCGCCACGCTGTCTTTCGCCCCGCTTTGCACTCTCCGTGGCTTCCTCACTTTTCTCCTTGGTGCTTGCGCTTGCATCCACTATGTAGGGGGGGGGGGGGGGGATTCCCCCGTTATTTATTCCTGCCCTTTTTTTTCCCCCTTGTCTGCGACCACGGTCCGGCCGCTTTTGCATCCTCGTTTGTTTGTCTGTTTCTTCTCTCTCTATATAATACCTTTCCTCCACCCCCTTCTTTCTTTCTTTCTTTTTTTTTTTTGGGGGGGATAATAACAAAAAAAAGGAAACATCCCGTTTTTTTTCTGCCGGTCTCCGTTTCTTCTTCCACTCCATATACGTATAACCCTCTCCCCCGCTGTTGTTTCTCTTTTTTGCCGTGATGCTTCCGGCGGCGATGGCGGCGCTTGCGCACCCCGTTGGCCGACCTGCCTGTGCGCTTATGCCCCATCTCCCACCACATCCCCTCCCAATACATACCTTTATACGCACCCCTGGTCGTCGTCCTCGTGATCCGGATCCCCACTGGCACACCGTCGCCCGTTCATTTCTTCCGTTCCTACTAGCGAGCTCCTCGCTGCTTCTTTTCTTCTCACGAAAACGCCCTCTTCCTCTTCCTCTCCATGTCTGTTGTTCTGGTGTCCCTTATATATATATATATACATCCACCACTTGGTTGCTTTTTCTGGTTGCGTCCGTCGGTGTGTCTCTCTGGAATCTGTTTCTGTGTTGCTTTTTGGGAGTGCGTCGCGAGCTATCTCGCAAGCAATCAGGATGCTCATATACATACATACCTACGTGACCTACACACCTATCTATTCTTATCCTCTTGGTTTTCTTTATATATATCTACTTGCGCGGTTATGGAGTGAGCAATCTCATCCAGGAAGCCTTACATCATGTTGGTTTGTGGGTTTGTTTGGGCGGGCGGTGGCTTGATTTTTTTTTTTGGTGTTGTTGTGAAAGCCATTTGACATTCCTTATGGAACTTTTTTCTCTTCGGCGTGTCGTCTCCTGGTCCCTGGATAAGGGACACGAGTGACAGAACCCACAAGGGATGGAGAGTGCAGCGACACCGCAATATATTATGGATATGCCGAGTACCATTGCGTGCGTGAGGGACAAGGAGACGGGGGTGGGGATGGGGTGAAGCATCGGCTGGTTGTCCCGCGGAAGGCGGCCTCGGAGGGGGCCGCAAGACAAAAAAAAGGAAGGCTGAAAGGGCAAGCAAGCGGCAGCAGAAGCAGCTGCAGCAGCAGAAAAAGAAAAAAAGTACATGGTTGTGATGTTCCGTGTGAGCAAGTCGGGGGAGGAGGAGGAGCTGGATGTATCTAAGGCCACACTTTTCAAAAGGGGAAAGGACAGCCCCGGGACATCAAATGGGGGCCGGGGTATCGCCTGTCTCACGGCTGCAGCTCTGTGTCCCGCATGCACGCACACAGACAGACAGACAGATAGCAGGAACAAGGAGAGAGAAGTGTAAGCACCGGTGGGGACATGAGGGTGTGGAGAGACAGACACGTACGGGCAGGTTTGGAGTGGCGCGGCTTCCTGGCTTGCCCGCTCGTGCCCAAGAACGGCTTCGCCTTCTGCTTGCCCGCCGGCTTACCCTTCTTCTGCGTCGCTTTCGGGCCCTTGGGACCGGAGGCTGGGGTGGTGAAGAGGAACCGGCGCGGGGGCGGGGGGCTATATAAATGTAACGGGGGTGATACATGTATGAGAGTTGAACCACATTTTGGGAGAGCTTGGAGTATAGTATCTACCTCGGCAAGGCCAGCCGTTGCTTGAGACTCAGCTTGGACGCGGGCGGCCGCGCTTTGGTGTAATTCTTGGGCCGCGGCGCAAGCGGGATAGACGGCTTCGAGTGGCGGTGGTGCGGATGCAGTTGCTGTGACTGCTGCGGCGGCGGCAGCGGAGGCTCTTGTTGCTGGGCGAAATGGGCCGGCGGTTGGATCGTCGTCGTCCTGACTGATGAAGATGAAGGAGCTGCTGCTGCTGCCGTAGACGCCGGCGGAAAAGGGCCCGCACGATCCAGGGCCGGGGAGGCGGGGATCGCCACAATTTCGACCGTGATGGTGGACACTTTGGGACATGCGAGATTGTTCATTGTCATCAAAGAGAAAAAAAAGAAAAAAGAAAAGAAAAAGAAAAAGAAAGAAAGAAAGGGGTTTTCTGTTTAGGGGGTTTCCTATTGCGTGTCCTCATCATCACTGTGATTTCGAATTTACTGCACTCACCTTTGTCAATCAGCTTTCCGTGGAACTGGTGGTGGGCCCGCAGCGCCGCTTCGAGCGACAAGAATTCAATCAGAGCCTGCAGATCGCCCAAGGCGGTCAGTTTTCCCAAGAAAAAACACGCCGCGATTGAGAGAGAGAGAGAGAGAGAGAGAGAGAGAGAGAGAGAGAGAGATGAGACTTACGATGCCTCGCGAGACGCCCGAGGTGTCGCAATACACGTCCACTTGTTGCACCTGGGATACGGTCTGGTCGAACAGTTCCTAATAAAACGTATGTGTGCGTGTGTGTCCGGGGTCAAGAATGTGTGTTGTTGAGGGAGAAGGGTTCCAGGGGGTGAGGGAGTGTGCTTACATGGAGTTGCGACTGGATGGAGAGGATTCAAAAGATCAGCGCGACTCATCGTCAACAACAACGACAAGAGAGGGTGTTTTACCCCAGTGACGTCCGAGGGCAGCCCGGAGACTAGCACGCGTGTGCCCGACTGGATGCTGAGGCTGGTGGAGGAGTGGGAGGGGATGTAGCTGAGGGTGGAGGTGCTGCCTTCAGGAACGGCCTCCATGATATACGTAGCTCGTGTGTATTATGTTTGTCGGTGTTTAATCTTATGTACTACATTCAAGAACTTCTTTTTTTTTTTTTTTTTTTTAAGGGTGAGCTCATTCGGGAGAGAACTGTCACAGATGCATTCACAGCACTGTCACAACAACTAACTCACCTCACAGATTCACACAAGCACTGATACAACACCTCCACAGGCCAATCAATACCAGACCCTATATGTAGCACAACACATCCACCCACCATGTGTAGAAGATTCCAAACAAGGGACTTGCCAGTCAACTTGTGTTTTTTGCCCTCAGAGCTGCTAGCTGCAGTGGTTTAAACATTTGTGCAAAAATATTGGGATTGTTTTCACATCAAGTTGACTTATCAGTCTCCCACTGAAATGAGGTGATGATGACATATCTCTGAGGGGGAAAAAAGGGTAATGCTCTCACTGACCTTGGTGTTGAAAATATACATGTGACAAGAGAACATATGTAGGATGCAAGGGAAATTGTTTCCACTGGAAAATGGTTCCAATGGAGGGGGAAACCATCAAAGCACACCACCAGAGTTTGGATAGGGGTTCTGGAACAAAAAATTAAGGAAAAGTGATTGAGTGGGAAAATGGGATAGACATTGGTTTGGTGGGAGAGGGAAAAAGCTGAATGACTGCACAGTTTGGAGGTTTTTGTTGTTGATTTTAATGCCAAAATAAACATGCAGATTTTTCATCATGATGCTTTATAGTTAGGAATATTTTGGTTCTTTAATTTTGAATTTCCCATTAGACTTGGCCCACTTCCAGAAAAGCTTGCTTGGATGGGTACCACCAAGTTAATAGCCAATTTGGCCATCTGATTCCAGCTCAGGTGCCATCATTACCACCAAGTGAATGGATAACCCATTCAAACTTGGTGGCCAAATCCCTGGGGCCACTGAGTTCAATTTTCAATACATGAGGGCCCAAGCTTGAACCAGATGCAGGTCACATAAAAATACTAACTTGGATATTTGCATACTAGCAAGCTTTACTGGCAGAATATGGTTGATGAATGCTGCTTCACCAAGTTATCAACCAGGTTTAATCTAGGAATTTATATTGAAAGATTGTGCCCTCACAGCTGCTATCCTATGGCAAATGTTGACAGATTGGAGGACTTAACTTCAGCTCTGTAATGTAGGGGTTTACAGAGTCAGATCTGGAGATCCACAAGCTAAAATTACATTCCCCTGAAAACTTTGGTAAAAAAGACTTTGAATTTGAAATGTCAGAATTCCTGACCATCTGTGTCCTTCCTGTCCCTATCCCTGTCCCTGTACCAGTCCATGTTCCTGTTCCTATTCAAGTCCCTGTTCCATTTCCATTAATACTTGTGTCTGTTCTTGTTCTACTTCCTGCACCTTTCCTGTCCACACTTCCAGTTCTCATTCACGTCAACTTGACATGTTTCTCCTTAATTAGTGTTATGTGCCCCAACAAAGTACAATCTGTGAGCCTGAGTCTCTACAGTGACAGCAGGACACAAGGTTTGGGGGAAACTAGTTGAATTCCAAAGGATAAAGGAAACAACTAGAAGGAAAGAAAAGAGAGAAAAGAAGAGAGGAAGAGAAGGAAGAATGAGATGAAGTCTTTTAAGACTGATTTGAGCTTATCAATCCTAAAAAGGAGATGGGTTTAAGTGGAGAAAACTCAACGCCTCCTCTCATGAAGAAACAGAGAGGGTACAGTCAGAGACTGCCTTGATTTTTAATGCCAAAGGAGACTGGCAAAGGTTATTTATCAGGAAAACTATGTGGATTTAAGCTACAGTCCACAGAAGCAATAGAGACAAATGGTTATGAAGCTTTTGTTTGTTTTATAATGTCTTATATGGTTTGATTCTTTATGGAAGGAGAGAAGAAGAAGATTAAAGTTAAGAGGAAAAGATAAGAGGAAGATCAAAGCTCAAGATGAACTTTGAAGAAGAATAAAATGGAAAACCTGCTTACTATTCAATCAGATGACACCAAATGACCATGACGACGTAGGGATATGATGGGACCTGTGTAATTGAGTAGTGAGGAGTGTTGATCCAAGTGTTATGTGCTTCTTCAGAGTTGGTTGTTGAGTGATGATGAAAATTTTCATCCAGCCTGTGGAGAAGTGGTTGACCTTGTTGATTGAAATGCATATATGCAATATAGTTTGAACTTAAAAAATAGTAGATGTTCAGAGTGTTATTACCCCTCAATTATACATCACTACTGTGGACAATAGTAGGTGAAAAAGATCAGAAAGATGAGGGGAATCTGGAGAGAACATTGTTGAAGCCTTTTGGGCAAAGGTGTTGTCTCTAAGGCTGACACAATCATTGACACCATGATTGCTGTTGTGTCTGAAAAGGAACATAAATAGAGCTTTGGTTTTAGATCCTCTCTAGATCTTGTCAATCCTTCCTTTATGAAGGGGAACCCAGCTCACCAGGAAGGTTTCAATCTGCCTCAAGGGGGAGGGGGTCACAACCTGCTCTGGGAGCTGGGAGAGAACTTCTGTTCAATTATCTCCCAACTTGCTTGATGAACAGGTTGTGATAATTCACATGTAGCTTGCTGTGTTCACAGAGCTACAGAAAAGCTTCTTGATGTCCCTTGTCAGCAAGGGATACAGTTTTTTCTTTTATGTAAGTCAGAGCAAAAGTCAACCAGTGCCACTGTGCTCACCAGAACACTCAAGACATCAGCATTGGCTCCTCTTTCATCCCCATTTCTATCATAATCAACTTATCCCATACTGTGATCCTGGCATGAAACTCTATAGATCTGACTTTGGAGTACCCTACAGAGATCAAGGGAAATCCTCCATTGTTTCAGAAACATTGGCACTTCATGGCTCCAGTTAAAAAAAATATAAATGATGAAGAAAACTTATGTAAGTGCAACAAAAATGAGGAAAGGGCCAAATAAATCATAAAATAAAGGAATCCAGATATCCAAAAAAAATCATAAAATTGAAAGATAGGCATAGTGGAGCACTTCCCTTTGACTCTGTAGGGTGCTACAGAGTCAGATGTAGATTGTTAAATATTATTTCAAGAAAGGTTTGCAAGGTAATGCAATGTTAGCTTTTGGATCTCAACATTTGATTTTGAATCTACAGATCTGACTCTGTAGACTCCTAAAGATTTGAAGGGAAGTCCTACATTATTTCTCACATTTTGGATTGCCTGCTCTGTATGTAATATATGTTGATTTGATCCAAACAAATTTGCAAGGATAAGCTTGATGAGATGATCAAGATCAGCTGAAAATGTATTGCTATCTTTTTATAATTGAGCAAATATGTTTTTTTTTTTAAAAAAAACCCCCTGATTATGACACGACAGCTTCTCTTTTATTTTTGGTCCTTCCATTGATTTTATTTGGATTTGAGAAGAGGATGATCTTTTGAATGAGTTCTATAAGATGTTTGTTAATGAGTTTCTTTCCTGTTGAAATATTCAAACCAGATTTCTCAGATTGATAGTGAATGAACCAATATTCAACAGTATTCCAAGACAACCTCATATCTTCTTTTCCACCTGATTATTGGATTGCCTTTGAGTGGATTACAAAATGCCACTTTTTTAAAAGACGGTCTGCATTTGCTTCCAAGGTTTCTGCCTCTAACAATCCTTTCAATAATTTTTTCAAGAAATCTGTGTATTCTAGGATATGTTCTTCTTGGAGTCTATCACCTTTGTGTTCTTTAAAAAGGGACAGATACATAATTGATAAAACTACTGAACTCTTCATGATTATTCTTATACGCTCAATTCTAGTGGGCTTAATATTGGGGATTCCTACCAAGAAATATAGGTAATTTCCAACGTTATTTGCTGAATCACTCCCATCCTTTGGTTTTGGGTCATGTTTTTTGGATATGTCAAAGACCTCCCACGATCAACAAAGTCTTTGAAAAAATCAACTTCATGACTTCTTTCAATCCAGAAGGCTTCCCCAGAGTTCTCCGTGTTGTTGATTTCTTTGAGTTGTTTGAAAAAAAAATTCAAATCACAAATCTTGCCACCAGAATCCTGCATGTTGTTTTTATTTGAAGTGTTCAAATCTTGATCTACCTTGACATAATCCCAGTTCAAGACACTGAAAAATTCTAAAGCATCTTTCTTTTCATGGGTGGCCTTAATACTTTGAAAATGGAGGACATCTTTCCCTTTTCCTATTGGTGCCTTTTTGAGTTCATCAAATCGGAAAGGATTTAACCCAAAGATGTCGAGTATGCTTTTTCCTTCTCTGAAAATTCTATACACTTGCTTCTTTGAGGCATTGTTTATATCGATTTCCCCCTCACAGAGGAACCCCTTTTTTCTCTGCTCTCCATCCAGATCCGAACACTTTCGCTTGTTGGAACTAGCTGAACAGGGGTTGATAGGAACGGTACTAACTCGAGCGGAAGACCCATGCATCATGATTGATTCCCTAGATAAATGATGCAGATTGTCTCCAGAAGCAGAGCGAGCTGGGGACGTTAATGGTATTGGAGTGCAGCAAGGCGACATTGCTTCTTCTTCTTCCCCCGGCGGTGGCAAGTTCAGATCCAACCCGCAGCCACCTGAGCCGGAAGTCGGTAATGGGAATGATGCAAGTTCGAGCAAGCCTCTGTCAATAAAGAGAAATATCAAGTAGAAACATTTGACGTCAAAGCAACGCTTCATTCTGATAAGTTGCTTGCACGTTGTCGGTCGGAAAATGTAAAGGTAAGTTCTGAAATCTGCTTGGTTGGAGCTATGATTCGATGCGAACCTCAGTGGTAAGGTCTCCAACAAGAAACCCGGTCTCCGTATCCTTCGCGGGGACCAACATTTGAATGAAAACCTTATAGCTATGTATTTACTTCTTGTGCAAACTGATTATGGACTGATGTTTTACGCAGATGAAGAATATTGTTTGTTTAAGCGAGACCGGTAGGGAAAAGTTTTATCGTGAACCCCCCTATAGGCTGTAGCTGGCAGTGGGACTCCACAGTTTAGACGAGGAATGAAGTGAAGAATCCTTTCTCTCCCGCTACTTATGTAGCTGAGTAGCAGCATCTCCTTCCGGCAAAAAATCACTCGATGCTAGACGGTCAGCCCATCCCACCCCCCTCAGATCCTTATTTTATTGAGCTACATACAATCGAGGGAAGAACCCAGCAGCTCCATCTGATGAGATTTATTCTATGTAGCTCATGGTGTGGTGGATGGCCTCCAGGCAGGAATCCAGTTCGCCGCACGGCCGCCATCCTCTCCCAGCGTGCGCCATGCTGCCACCTCGCCTCTTATGGGTCCGTCTGGCGTGGGTCTGGGGACACCCGGAGCGAGCATATCCACCCGCCCGCACCCATCCACCCGGGCAGCATCCCCCTCTCATGCATGATGCCTGAAGGAATGGTCCATCGACCAGCCAGCAATGCTTGACGCGCGCGCGCGCGCCCTCAATCATGGGTCCGATCTGATGAATCCTGCAACGAGCCTGATATTCCGTGTATGATTCAAGCCAAGCTGAGAGGTAGAGAGAGAAAGTTATAGGGGTGCGTGTATGTATGTTATAGGTTATGTACATGAAGGGGACATTCTTTCCACGAGTATACGTAAGAGTGCCTCTCCGCCATCAGGTCCGTGCGGCATCTACTTGCCGCGCGCTGGCTCGTCGTCGTTGTCGTCGTCGTCGTTGAGTTGGGCCCAGGGATTGGCGTATTCGACGGGGGGGAGATAGCTTCCTGTGAGCACGATGATTCCCCGTCACCATCATCATGACACACGAACGCAGCGAGAGAAAGAAAAAAGAAAAAAAAAAAAAAAAAAAACGGACCAGCAATGGCGTGGCCCTGGTTGATAGCGGGTGTGGAGGTTCGACTGGAAGCGGGGCGGGACTGGTGACTTTCACCGTCCTCGTCGTCATCCACTACCACATCCAACGCCCATCGCTGGTGCGTCGGGTGCACCCCATGTACCGTCTCCAGCTTCTTCAGTAGCACCTCGGCACCAGGCTCAGCGGCGGCTCCCTACGAGGATTTCATTTTTTTTTTTTTTCCCAGGGACAACGAGGGGGGGTGAGTCAAGTGTATATGTATGTTAGAGAAAAGTGAAGAGATAGACGCACTTTGATGTGTAGTACCCGGTTGATGTCGTCGTTGGATGCAATCAGATTGTTGGTCCTGTATATCCATTTCTTTCGTATGTATGTATGTAGAGCTGATGATAAGTGAGGTTGCTTGTTGGTTTCGCGGGTGATGTCAATACATACCTGGTTGTGGCTCTCCTTTCCGACCTTCTTGTGCCACTGACAGACTGCGAGATGTAAGATGGAGTGTTAGTGAGTTGTTGTGTATATATTTATATTGGATGAGTGACTAACTGTGGATATCTCTGGGTTATGTATTTATGTTATGGAGAGAAGATGTATTTAGTGATGCTGTTCCTGATTGGTGTTTGTTTATAGGGTAGACTGACCCTAATCTTTTGTAGTTCCCATGTTCGTAGTCGATGCATAGTCCAGTGAGTCTGTTTTGTATCTGTCCGTTATCGTGTTTCCAGTGCTGAGCATGATTGTTCTTATATTTCTTTTGACTGAGTACTAGTCGACTCTTTTCATATCATATCATATTCAAGAAGGAGAGAGTTATCTAATCAGCCTGAGTAGTTGTTGTTGTTGTTGCAGTAGTAGTGTGACTCAAACTGGTTCTCTACTCTCTCCTACTGGTTGAATGACTAGTTCTTGATGATCACTGAGATTAATGTAGTGAAGCGATCTAATAAAGAACCAACAAGAAGAATCTTTTAAAAGAGAGAAGTTCAGCAACATAATAATAGTAGTAATAAAGTAAATAGATACTAAAGTTTACCTTCGTTTGGGAAATTCATCATCAAAAATGAACAATAGTAGTAACAGTAACAGAAATCAACAACAACTAGAAAGAGAAAGAGAAAGAGAAAGAGAAAGAGAAAGAGAAAACGGACTCAACTCAAGCACAATCAACATACACCCAAAAACACAACAAAAACAACAACAACAACAGAGAAGAACATCAACAAAACAACAACAACAACAACAACCAGAAGAAGAAGAAGAAGAAGAAGAACAAGAAGAAGAACATAACCAATGGGCCATCACCGACAGACTAAGGCTATGGCGGGACGATGCACGCGCACAACACCTCTACCAAACTGCCGCCTTCTGGGGTTCCAAGGTGTACAACATGACCAGCAACCCGAACGACGCATTCTGGCTCGCTCAAGTCTTCTTCCTCACAGGCCAGTTCTTCCGAGCCGAGAAAGTCCTCACTACCGCTAAAAGGATCAACCCGAACTCATCCCTTCAGACTACCACCACCCCCCATCATCATCATCATCATCATACTGACGACGACGACGACGACGACGATGATGATCAATCCCATCACCACCACTCAGAAGCAGAAAAACAACCACCACCACAATCGGAACACCAACAGGATGCCTCACAAGACTTCAGCTTCTGGGATGACCTGCTCCCTCCGAAAAAGGGATCATCATCCACACGGGACCCGTTGTCGGCGTCTCAGGCTCATCATGACGCGCACGATGTTGTTGATGAGGATGATGATGAGCACTTGCAGCAGCCGGACACGGTGCTGGTACGGATGACGGACTACTCGACCGCGTGCAGGTATCTGGCAGCGCAGTGCATGATCCGACAGGGCAAGTGGGACGCCGCCCTGGAGATGGTGGGCGAGGAGAACGGGTTCCAGGCGGGGCTAGATAACACCAACAACACTACCTCGGAGGAACTGGAGAGCTTCCAGAGCAGCGAGCCAGGTAGGAGAAAGGAGAACAACGAACAAGATCACACGGGTAGGGCTACCATGGACGGAGGTATCAAGTTCCAGTCCTCCATGGCCTACCTCCGTGGCCTCATCCATCTCCACCATAAAGCCCTCGACCGCGCTAAGCTCTCCTTCCTCCACTCCCTCGCCCTCGACGTCAAGTGCTACGAGAGCTTCGAGGCCCTGGTGGGAGGCAACATGTTAGAACCGGAAGAAGGTAAGAGCCACACATGCCTCTCTCTCTCTCTGTGTAGACAACAGACTGTCAGACTAATGGATGGATGGATGGATGAGGAAAGAGTGGGAGTTCATCCAGGCGCTCGAGTACCATGCACAGACGCCGGAGGATGCCGAGTTCATCCAGGCGCTGTACACGGTGCGACTGAAGAAGGTGCAACACCATGCACCGCTGGTCCACAGCCTGCACGTACTGCGGGACCAGTTCGGGCTCGCGGATGACCCGGATGCCGCGTTTGGGCTGGCCGATTGGCTCTATTCTAACTACCGCTTCGTCGACTGTTTCCGCGTCACCTCCCGGTCCGTCTGCCCATCCTCCCCCTCCTTTTAAAATAAGTACTAACAAGACATAAGCCTGGATGTAGGATCTTGAAGCTGCACTACCACCATCTCCCCACCCTCCCGTTGCACCTCAGCTCGATGACGATGATTGGGAAGCTGCAGCCGGCGCTGTTCCTTTTGGCGCACGAGCTGGTCGAGCGGGACCCGGGCTCGCCGGTGAGCTGGTACGCGGCGGGGCTATGGTACTTCAGTCAGAAACGCTGGGAGGAGTCGCGTCGCTTCTTCTCGTCCGTATCATCTCCTCCCTTCCCTTCCTTATATACAGTTAGGCGGCTCCTGAGGGAATCTTCGTCCACAGAAAAGCCGCTCTCCTCGACTCCAGATTCCCCGAGGCCTGGTTCGCCTTCGGCCATGCCCTCGCCTACGAGGGTGAGCATGACCAAGCAATCACGGCGTACTCGACGGCCTCGCACAACTTCCAAGGGTATGCTTCTCCCCGCTTCACGTATCACCGTTCATGACTGAGACTGATGTGAGAAAATATGTAGCTCGCATCTGCCGCTGCTGTTTATCGGCATGCAGCACACCCAACTGGCCTGCCCCGCTCTCGCACACGACTACCTGGCCGCCGCCGCCGCCATCTGTCCGGGCGACCCGCTGGTGATGCACGAGCGGGGGGTGGTGTGTTACTACCAAGAACAGTGCGTCGCGGTCCTTCTCTTTTTTTTTTTTTTTTTTTTTCTGGTAGCGGTAAAGAAGGACATGCTGAAGGACATGCTGGCTGATTTGGTCATGGCTCTGGGGTGTCCAGGTGGCTCGACGCCGTCAGGTTCTTTTCCAACACCCTCGAGCTCGTCCAGAAGGCGCAGACGGACCCGGTGATCTGGGCGCCGACGGAGCTGAACCTAGCGCACAGCTACCGACGACTAGGGTGTGTAATTTTTTTTCGTGCCTCACATGCACATATATTGACTTTCCGGATGGGCGTTGGTGGTGCAGACGGTACAGGGAATCGCTGGCGGCGGCCGAGCGGGCCAAGGCGCTGCTCCCGCGGTCCGGGGCCGTGCTTGCGGCGCTGGGGATGGCGCACCAGGGGCTGGGCGCGCCGCTGGCGGCGATCAAGTATTACCACGAGGTGCGTCCTTTTTTACCCCTCCCCAGGTTGGTCCCCGGGCGGGTGCCCGTCCGGTTCGTGGGATGTTGATCTGCTGCTTTTGCCCCCTCCCGCCCTCTACTCAGTCCCTCGCTGTCGTCCCCGCTGATCCCATGACCACTAGCCTCCTCCAGCTCGCATTGGACATGGAGACGGCAGGGATGGGAAGCCCGGGCCCCGCGGCGGAGGACTCGAAGGAGAAGGGGAAGGGGCAGGAGAAGGGGGAGCACGAAGCTGGCCGCCCCCCCGCCTTCCTCCCCCGCCCCATCCGCCAGGCCTGGGCCGCTGACTTCGCCGCACTCGATGGAGACTTCGAGCGCCGCTACGGCCCCCATCTCGGCCCTCACCAGCTGCTCCATCGTCCTACGTGATCGCGGATCCCCCCCACCTTACCTCGCCCCCTCAGGTCATGCTTCGTTCGTCGGTCCCCGTCTGCGGCCCCGGTCCCCCTAGCTTTCCTGATCCGTCTCCTCCCTCGTCACTACTGGTCATTTCTCCAAACAAACGTCTGCTCGAAAACCATTCTTCTTTCCCCCTTGTTTTGTTTGAGAAGATCATAATCTAGTCCGTTCTTCTAGTTGTAAACTGCATCACTCTCGAGATATCGATACACCGATGTTGTTGTTGTTGTTGTTGTTTTTGTTGATGAAAAATGATGGGGATAGATAGCCCTTAGGCCCCGTACCATTTGTTTTGGGTGATTCTTGAAGCGGGTTCTCCGCATTCAGAAACAGCGCAATTGCAGAACACACTTTCGATTTGCGCATGCGACAGAATTGCATACCAGATAGGAATGATTGGTGTGTGTGTTTGTGTGAGCATCAGGTGAGCGAGAATCAGATCCAAGAAACAGGGTCAGACCTATTCGCTTGTTTTCATGGAGAATTGCTCCTCGGATTTTGCCAGAAACTGGTGCCTATGGTACGCGTTTCTAGGGAAAATCGATTCTCACAAAAAAAATCAAAAATCTGCCCTACACACACACACACGCACACACAGGAGCAAATCTTGTTGGCCATTTTTTCTGAGGTACATAACACTGTACAAAAATTCTGGGATGTGGGTGCACCATCTCCAACCATGAACCCATCCGCCAATTCCAGATTTTGGAGATGGGATGGTGGTTTTTGCATGAGAGAAAATCAAGTACCCTTTTGGTACTTTTGGCATTGCAAGTTGCTCCTGCCCCCCTCCCAGTTCAAGCCGGCTATGTAATTAATTGATGCATAATAAGTCTCCTGTAACAGATAACAATGGGTTGCTAATTGATGCTACTTTATCCCAGCATTTTCAGTAGCGCACTTGTTTGATGCTACATACATTACTGCTAAAAGTAGTGCAAATGATTGACATTGACCCGTGGCGTAATTGCAGGTTTTATTTTACCACTGGAAAACCAGATATGTGGTGTATGTATAGCTTACATAAATCAGATTCAATGGGTGCAGCACCTGGGGGGTGAAACATCCCTAGATGCTTCCCCCTGATGAGAGGCCCAAAGATCCTTGATCAAAGGCCTTGCTTCCCTCCCCCACAAATGTCCTTTTTTCCATATCTTCAGCGCCACTCTGGAGCAAAAAGAAAAAGCTTTAAAAGATAGCTTGGAAACTATAAAAACAGTTCCCAGATAAAGTAATCCAGAAAACACTATGCGTAAAGAAGGAATAGCAACCTAAAAATCACTAGTATACTATCATGCTACCGCAACTGGTAGCTTATTTCATAAGTTAGCACACCCCCTGTACTTCAGCTCCAATGTTTTGCCAGCACCAGAGCAAGCCACTTCACACACATTTCAAGCAGGGAAGCTTGTACAGTGTTGGAAGATGTACTGGCTTGTGGGAGCCACCACTCTTCCATGGTGATGCACTGCACATGATCAGCACATTCCTCATGCCTTGGAGATCCTTTATATAAGATCAAGCATCTACAATCACACAATCTTCTGGCTGGATCCTTGACATGTTGTTCCTGGAGGCCATGGAGGAAAGATTGTTACCATATAACTATGGAGAATTGCTGGTTTGTCTTGAGCAGATGAGAACATGTGACACTCATGGGACCTTGCCCTCATGGAAGTTAAGTATATACTACCCCTATCAAGGTACAATGTGCTGTATCATAGCCTTTTAAGGGTATGTTTGTGACATAGCCTTGTAAGGGTATGTTTGTACCATACACTTGAAAGTGTATGTTTCCATACTGATAGTTGAGGTAGGGATATGATTTTGATTTCTTTCTTTTTTTATCAAGAGAAGTTGTGCTGCCAACTCACAATTCCCAAGCAGAATTGGGAGAACAGCTCCTGAGACTGTCTCTGGCATGTCCAGATCAGACCCGACATTGGTCCCACTGATGTTAAGTTTTGGGAGTTGTTTTCTCCCAACAGTTGGGCCTTGTTTTCTTAACAATGGGGAGTCATTTTTTCCAACTCCCTTTAACTATTTTCTAACCTGCATGTGATCATGTGGTGAAAATGAGGCAGGTTCATAGGACTTCATTTGGGATCTATGTCATGTTAAATGGCTAGTCTGCTAATGTGCTTCATGGTGATTTCATCTTTTTTTTTCTCATATTACAGTCGTTCCATAATGGAATGCAAACAGGGATACACCAATTTTGTAAAGTTCCAGGAGGTTTGGATAGAGTTCTTCAGATGCTCTAGACAGAGTTCAACTTGGTCTAGAGCTCTGCAGATACTGTAGACAGAGTTCACCCAAGTTAGTTAGAGTTCCGCAGATACTCTATAAACTCTGTCTGGAGTCTCTGCAAAACCCTAGCCAACTTAGATGAAATCTGTCTAGAGTATCTGCAGAAATATAGCCAAAGTTGAACTCTGTCTAGAGCATCTGCAGAACTCTAGCCAAAGTTCCTGGAACTTTACAAAAATGGCAAATCCATTTTTGCATTCCATTATGGAACAACTGTAATTGCTTATTGTGGTTGAGAGTGGTGTGCCCTCCAGTGTCTGTTCATCTATGTATTCTGATGCTTTTTACTAAAGATGATAAAGTGTCACTTCATTCTCACTCAACTTGTCTTACTGAATACCTTCTTGTCAAACATGGGCTCTCCAATATCTAGTCCTACATGCTTGAGCTGTTACCCGGTGCAGTTTCCTAATTGCATTGATGAAGCACTCCACTCATCATCAGCCTGCTACATCCTCCCCACATCCCTGAAGGTCAATTGTTCAAGCTCCCCAACTCCCCCCTTCACCCACCCACTGCGCAACACCATGCAAGCCTCAATCCCCTGCCTGTTGATCCTTGTCACCCTTGCTGTGGCGTCCCCAAGCTCCTATGGGTCTGATGATGGAACCATAGCTGAGAAGGCCGGCTTGCATACTTACACTGATAGATGGGGCATCCCGCACCATCAGTGTAGAGGGGCCCAAGTGACAACTGTCTCAAAACCAACCTGCCAGGCCCGTAACTGCAATAGTCCTAGTGTGGCAGGCTTGTTCCACGAATGCCAAACTTGCAACAAAAGGACACCTATAACTCCTGGTGAATACTCTTGTGAACACGGCCACCTTGGTTGCTAGCTGTTTCCAGCTGCAGGACGCACACTTCGAAACCCCCTCTGAGTAGCAAGCAATGGGCTCTGTTGCAAACATGCAAAAATGTGCTACCAATTACTTTTTAAAAGCATTTCTCAGTCTGGAAAAATTAGAGAATCTGGCTTTTCCCCTTTCTTTTCACTGTGAGACCATGCTGACCTCATTGAACTTGGCTCCAAGTTTTCTGAAGGGAAGCACATAACTAGGCCAGCTGATAAGACTTTTGCCCCCCGCTCCCCCCACTATTTGCCCTCTTCTCCAACTGTGGGTCTTTACTTTACTATAACAAGGTCCTTCTAGAATACTCAAGCTGTTTTGATGATCTGTGGTACTTGACCAGGGTTGAAAGTACATCTATGCCCATTTTTACTCCTGTGTACTGAAATAACAAGGGTTAAGACATGGTAAATGGTGCTCTCTACTATATCATCCCATTCAGAAACATTCCTTTACTGGTACTGGTTATCACAACAAATAGGGGATAAAATGGGTTTAGATGCCTTACTCTGCTGATAAAAAGCCTTTGGCAAGCTTCCCCCAACAATGGAAAATAAAATCCTTCACCTAATGTCATACCTGTGAAGACAAGAAAAAATTGAGGAAGCATGTTATAGTAAACAAAATTTCTTTCCCAATCCTGGGACCATTGGGTATAGTACTTATTTGAAAAAATCTACGGTATCTTTACTTTACCAATAACTGTAAATTAAATACCCACTGTGTTGGGATAGCTATATCAGATTTTTTTTCTCCTTTTTTTCCCTTTGCTTTTTTTCTGTGTGTCCTACCTGTTCATCATCTATCAGTCACATGCCACGCACCCATTGTACCATACCTGGGAGCATCAGATTTGGAACTCCTAAGGCTGGTCCCCGGGGTTTGGGATGATATTTCTGGCCATCCCGTTCCCCACATCCAAATTAATCTGGATCCCATGTTGCTCCCCTGTGTGGTTTTGATAACTTGTTTTGCCCCCAATTTGGACTTACCATGAGTCAAAAAGAAGAGCTTGGCACCACCCAAACCTAAGAGCCACCTTACCTGGGAAGGAGAAGAGTTAGAAGCACCTTATGAGCAGCGTGAGGAGCTTTGCAAAGGATGGCACCCAAGCAAAGTTCTCCTGTTTTCATTGCTGCACAAGTTTTCTGACCTTTTCCAGTCTCAAAACCTCAAAACAGCTTTATATTAAACATTGCAAGCCTGAAAAAATATTCAGGGCTTCTGTTGATGGCTCACTGAGTCCATTCAAGGGTGCTCCTTGCTCTTTTTCTTGCTTCCACAACCACCCAGGTTGTCTGGGGAGTCTCAAAGTTTAATCCAAATTCCCAGACCCTGGGTGCATAACCCGGGTGGTGCCATCCAGGTTCCAGCCTCAAGAACTCCCCTTTCCTCATCCTTCCACATACTGATCACTTGGCTGACTCCCAGGTATTCCTGTTTTTGTCTTTTCATCTCTTTCCATTTCCTCTTCTTTCTTTGTTTCTTTTCATCACACTATCATTAGCGGGGTTCAAAGTTGAGGCAAGTTGACTTGCATGCAAATTTTCAAGTTGCTCTTCACCTTTTTTTCTTGAATGCTAGCTTTCATGCATGCATGCAAGTGAAACTGGACTACATGCCTGATTCACCCAGCATACTTTTTTTACTCATCACTCCACAAGAGCAAATTGCAAAGTGGCATTCAAGTTGACTTGCCTCAACTTTGAAACCCCCTATTTATGTGTCAGACTCATGCAATGCACCCATCATTCCATGTACTGACCAATTGGCTCCCAGTTGCACGCAGCAAAGTGTTTTCTTCTTTACAATAACATAACAAGAATTCAACCCCAGACTGCAATATTCCAATCTAATCATTTTACTATATCTTTTGAAAATTTCTTGTGCTGCCAGAATTCATGGAGAAAATAGCTTTTGAGGGGAGATGATAATTTCCTCTGTAGATGGGTCCATCTTATTTTCAACAGTGGGTGGGTATGTTACCAGATTTTATGTCAGGACTTGCAAAAACAAACAATTCAGTTAGAAAGATTGGAGGACAGGAGGAGGAGTTGGAGGAGGATGTCAGCCTTATAGATAACACTGTTTCCCAAAAGGCTTCAACAGTGCCATAATCAGATTCTCCGTAATACAAGCTTCAATTTCATATATTGCTTGTGCCATAGTTGTGTTGTATTATTCCACTGAGGAGTGGAATGATATTGTGAGTTCTAATTATTTTCCAAGTTCATTTCATATTGCATATATTCAATTTGATTTTTTGAGTTCATCTTCCACATGGAACTCAGAAGAACTTCCTCAGATCATTCAACCAGAACCACTTCTTGTCAGAGATGCCACCAGGAGTTTTTTTATCATTACTCAACTTCATCAAGGTTCTCTTCATTTCCTCACTTCTTAATGGTCAATTGGGGTCACCTGTTGTTGACTAATGAACATCAATCCTCTCAACTAATCTTCAATTAGTCTTCTGCTCTGTTGATCACATCTCTCCCTCTCTTCATCATCATTCACCAGAGGCACTTCTTGTCAGCTTTGTGTATGAAACACTCTGTTTATGGATATAAATAGAGGTACTATCACTGTGCTGATAGGCTACTTAAGAATGAAATTAAATTCAATTCACCCTCTGAATAAGAGGTTAAGCCCACACTCCTTTATAATTAATACCTTTGATATACAAAGGTAATAACAGGAGATTTTGCAAAAATATAAATTGCCACTCCAGTAACACAGGGTTTTACAACTAGGTAAGAAAGAAGTAGAAGGCAAGCACTTGAACTGATTGGCTCTTGCCAGAGGTGGGAGTCTTGCAGCTACTACTTTTAAGAATGATAGAAATACTGATAAATGAGGATTTTATAGAGTATAATCAACAGTCCAGTGGTAAGGGATATAAGAGGAAGGAAGCTCTACACTTAAGTAGGTGGGGAATATTCACTGAGGTACTGGTAAAGTATGGTGGGTGAATAAGCTGAGGGATAAGATCCAAAGAGCCCAAGAACTCCTTCCTTTTATATCTTCAGAGGCCAGTCTTTGTGTGATACAAAGGGGCATTATGTGGATTCTACTTATTCATTTATGTTCTCATGATGTAATGAGAATTTGATAGTTGTTTAAGTACAGTACAATCTACGTCCTCATGACAACATGGTGCATTGTATAGCCAATTACATCATGTGTCAACTCAAAGCAGAATAGTATGTGAGAATTACTACATTGGTAAGTGATTTCTTTCTACAAGTGTGTAACTTGTTAGAATGGATCTTATTTAATGTTCTAACCAATTGAGTAATTAATTCTTTTGGTTAACTTGTGGTTGGCACAGTCCACAGTAGGATTATTATTTCATGTGCTTTAATATTACCTTTGAGATGTCATGAAATATGAGAAGGAGTATGAAATCAAGGGTATCTCTGGTGAGGGACCCTACTTAATATTGCATGAAAAGTCCATTTCTTTAATAATATTTACCTAATAATTAAGACTATGCATTCCTTTGGGTACCTTGTAGTATCTCTAGGGCTGACACTTCTCATCAGAAGTTATTACATCATTTTCATTGCTTTTCTGTGGGCTTTTCAAGCTATCAAACCCACATAGGTTTTCCCTTACAGAGCCTTGGCTAGTTTCCTTGAGCCTAAAAAATAGGACAGCTGAAGAGCTGCTTCACCCTCTTGTTACTTAACAGAGGAGGTGTCAGAGCATACTCTGCTACTCCCTCTCCGTTCCTGGATTGAGCCCAATTCCTCCCCTCTTTGGGTTAGAGAAGCAAGGTTTAACCTTGATTATCAATCTTATTAATCTCATCAGCTTCAAAGTTTGATTATCATTCTTCAAAGTCCTCTATTTATCTTGTTTTGTCATTCTTTCCCTTGAAAATATCACTGTGTCCTGCTGCCACCGTAGAGGCCCAGGCTCACAGAGGAGGAGGGAAGAACTCAATTTTTGAAGACACTTCACTGCTGGTTCTGCTGTTGAGGGGGCCTCTGAGAAAAATTATCAATCACTGCATGGGTGCCTTCAAATCATAATACCAAACCTGAAAACCACACGCACACCCATCATTCAACAAACCCATATATTGCATCCCTACTACTGAGCCATTTCTTACTTAAGTGCCTGAAGACTTGATTGCTTAATTAGTAACCATGCGTGTATCAGGGACAACTGGCCTAAAAATGATAACACCATTGAGAAAAAATAACTTCTTTTTTTGGACATCTAAAGAAAGAAAATTGCTCACAAGGGGGAACGAAATCAAGACCAACTTTGCTTGGGAATCAAAGATTGGGTCTTTCTCTTCAAGACAAAAGTTATAATGGGAAGACTGGGAAAGATTTGTGCAGAGAACCTATACAACAGACCCAGAAAGTCAGCAGTGGGGGCCAAACAGAATGATGAACAAGAGTAAGTACTTCAAGAAAAAAAGGGGAGATGAGAGCCTGGGAACAAAAATTTTACATAATGGTCACTGGAAAGGACCCACTTGAAATTCTCAAGCAGAAAAAGAAACTGGATGGGACCAGAATGAAAGGTTTGAATCTGAACAACCTCTATTTGTCATGGATGGTGTGGTGGTGCTGTTTCTTATTCAGTGAACAGTCAATGCTCCAGAGCCTAAGGAACTTTTCCTTTCCTGCCATCAGGAACCTTTTCTGGTTCTTGTTCTGCCCAGCTGTAGATCTGCACGCGTTGTTCACACTGCTTCTGTCCCCTTGTGCCGTTATTGTTGATGGCTCCAGACCTTTGCATTTACCCCTCTCTTGTGTATTGTATTGTTCAATCAATGTTGATCAAAGATCAACACTAATTTCTGATAAATGAATGGAGAAAAAAACATCTCATTTTGTCAATAAACAAAACAAAGGAGGTTAACTGGGAAAACCCATTAAAGAAGAAAAACAATGCTCAACTTTGGATTTGGCAAACTTCACCAAGCTGACATTAGAACTGTGTGTATTCTTAGAAACCTTGGAAATTCAACATCTGACAATGAGTGCCTGAGAGGTAGCAGAGAAACAGGTCAAATACATGATTTTGGTAGGGGAGGAACCAGAGAGGATGAGTTGATGTGGGAGCTATTCATGATGGGGTCCCATGTGAGGATTTCACCATGAAGGGAGATGATGATGTCAAGTTTGGTGGCCAGCAGATGTTTTTCCAAGCCCCTGAAGACCAGTTGGCTGATTCTGCGCAAGCCAGCAACCACAAACTTGGAACAATGCAACTTTTCTCCATGTTTGCCCTGGCTTGATCTGATGCCTTTGTCTTTCTCACTTCCAAAGAGCAAATCTTGGCCTTTTCCAGCAATCACTGGAGGCTTTTTCTAATGTTAATGGGGCTTTTGAACAGGGGATGCAAGAGGGAAAAAAAAACCAAACACACAAAGCTAGGTAAATGGCATTGATGCATACACACCACATCTCTGGGAAAAATCTTTGTTCTAGAATTGTCATTCAACAAAGGTGTTGGTTTTTCCATAGCTAGGACCAGAATGGTGCAATGGGGATTAGTGTGAGTTCAGAAAAGTTCAGATTCCAGAAACAGAAAACTGGGTTGGAAAAATGAGCCCAGAAGGACTTTTTGTGGCCATTGTTGGATCAAAATTTATGTGTGTTGTTCAGATGAAAGAGTAGGGCCAGAATGGGGAAGACAAGCATGATCTAAGGTTCAGTTTTATATGCAGATTCTGGAAACAGCATGAGTGTGTTACAAAGAAAACGCTGGCCAGACTTCCCATTGTCTTTGTGGATTGAGATTCAAGTTCATTTCATGGTTGAAAGTAGCAGAAGGTTAAATACAACACATGTTGGTGCCACCAATGGGTATACAAAGGCAAATGTCATTCCTGGGCATTCCCCCACTGCAACCACCCAAGTTAGTGAAGACCCCCAGGTCAGTTACTCATGCTTGGGATGTGTGGGCTAAAAAACATGTTAAAAGTGTTGGTCATCTGAACCTGGAATATCACACAACGGCTCCCTGGAACTTCAGAATGAAAATTATAAATTTGGGTGGAACTGATATTGGTTGATTTTTCAGGCCAGAGGACACAATGCATTTAAAATTTTTAGGGTCAGGCTAAATGCACTTCAACTTTTTACTTCATGTACTCCAATTTGGAGTGGAAAAGTGTGCACTCCAATTTTTTTGGAGTGGGAAGCTGTCCACTCCAATATATTTGGAGTGTACAACTTTCCACTCCAAAATTTTTCACTACCTTGGAGTAAACAATCATGCACTCAAAGTTCACTCCAAAAATTTGGAGTGCACCTGAAGCCCACTCCAAAAGTTTTGGAGTGCACCTCAAGTCCACTCCAAAATTTTTGGAGTGCACTTCAAGTCCACTCCAAAAAATTTGGAGTGCACTCAAAGTCCACTCCAAAAAAATTGGAGTGCACAAAATTCCACTCCAAAAATGTCAATTTTTTGGAGTGAACAACCCCACACTCCAATTTTTTTGGAGTGGGCAGCTGTTCACTCCATTTTTTTTGGAGTGGACACTTTCCCACTCCAAAATGTTGGAGTGCATGTAGTAAAAGTTTGGAGTGCATTTAGCCTGACCCAATTTTTATCTATTGACTTGGTACCTAAAAAATGAAAATCGTTTTTGGATCTCCTCATAACTTTCAGGGAACCACGTTTTTATTTCATTTTGGTTAAGTAAAGCTTGATCTTTTATTCATAAATTTCAATTTGAAAGAATAAATCCTTAAAATTATAGCTTCTAGAAGAAATTTACAAGCAGAGACAATTTATCTACATTCTTGGTAGGATCTTATTATAAAAAAACTAACAAAATTTGAAACTATTCAAGTTAATCATATATACAACATAAATTACTATTGGCAATCACAATTCTGTCTTGAATACAATCTTTTCCACCATTTCCAAATTATTTCTACAATTAGGAGTGACATTCAACTACTACTTTGTTGGGCAAAATTGAAATGGGAAGTCAAAGTTTCTAGACAAGAACTACATGTGAATTGTGATATATACAAAGTTGCTCAAAAGAAGAAAGATATGGAGAGGTAAAGAAATCTGCAATTTCGACCAGCAAATTTTTTTGAAGCTTTGAACGTGTTAGTAGTTAAATTTGATGAAGATTTAACGCAATTGAAGCTGATGACTGCCTGAACCGCTTAATCAATTAAAACGTTGATTTGGCCACCAATAGAGCGTCATGCATAGCAGGTATTCAATTTCGGGTAGTTTCTGAAACAATAGTACAAACTGAAAGAGTACTGCTTGCCACCGTGATATTAGTTTTTGGATCCTGTGGTTGCAAATTTGACACAAAAGTCCAGGAAAATTGAGAATTCTAGTTCTGGAACAATTATGTTGATGAGGAAAGATGCTCTCACCGTAATCTTCACTGTGTTCGTTGGGCAACATTCTGACTTGGACCCAGGTACTGCAGCGCAGGTCATCCTTCCTTTGGCCCGCGTAGGTGTCGCCAACGTGACTTTTCACGTTCATATCGACGAGATAGATGTTCTCTTCAGCTTCCTGAATACAACATGTATGTTAATGGCGTGTAGAAGAGGGATTTTCCACTCACCATTTGAGGTTTTTAACTGACCTGGTTTAACGACATTGTCGACAACGCATACCGCGTCAGGTGGTGAACTTCCTTTCGACGAGGGACATAAAAAACCTTGAGAAGAGCCGGTCGAAGTGCCTGGATTCGTACCGGGCGGCTGGGAAATAACCCCCATAGTTGTGATGAGCCATATTAAACTAAGCCATATGAAGCGCTGCAGCATGATGATGGAAAATTCAATCTGACGATGGTGAAGCCTGGAGGATGGGAGATACGTAATATAAAGCGACAACAAAAACACAAGCAAAGGGATTCGAGAACAGAACCAGAATGTAGAATAGCCTTTCTTTTTCAAAAAAAAATCTCTGAACAATAATGTGACTTCTTGGAAGTTGAGAGGGAGGATGTAGCCTGGTACAGAGGAAAATCGTGTGACCTTATTCAATTCGGGAGGGTTGTGAGCTGGGCTAACTGGAGGTGACCAACAATGAGACGACCGGTTTCAGTCTCCGACCTCCAATGCCATCATAACACTATGTTACCTAGACATTTCAATTTTCAAACCATGCAGACCGAGGCTCGTACCTAAGGCCACCGGAAGCTGCTCAATCCTTGGTTGGCCGGCACCCCCAACTGAACGCGGTCCTCCAGGTGGCCAGGTAGCTAGCATCCCAGCTCCATTTCATTTTCGGACTGTACATAGCTGTAAGGAACCATCTGTCGTGACTCGCCCTCCACAGAGACTCACAATTAATCGCGGAGAAAGTGATCTGGCTACAATGTGACGGGAAATCTAATATCACGCCATCTTTCTTCCCGGCCGGTTGGCAAAGTCGAGGACATTGATTGGAACCATGCTCAGATCGCGAGGTGGCCTCTCGGACGGGATAAAGTGGTGCCAAGTCAATCAAAACATAACCGATGGGGCAGTAAACAAAAGACACTAGATTGCCAAAGGAGAACGTTAATGGAGAAAAGATGACGGCAACTTGGGTGCTTCTTGATGCTGTTTGATAGATTTAAACAGCTTGAGTAGCATTGCAACGCTGATAGTGGACCTCTCCCCCTGTGTTCTGGACCTTGACACCTGAAGGACTTACCTTCAATCTATAGCCCTAAAATGAGACCCTGAAAGAGCTAGATGCCCATGTTTGTTTGCCGCCAAAACTCATGAAATTGAGCTTTACTGTACAAGATTCAAGTGAATATCTGCAGGGGTAGCAGATGCTAAAGGCGAGTCCTCTCACTGCGTGCAAAATTGTGTCATGAATACAGTACAAGCTACCCTGTCCCGCATGTGTGACATGACAGGGAGCACCTGTCAAGTTACAGGTTGACCTTTCATGCATGCAACCTGTGTCACCTGTCACATGCGCAGTGACTGTGCACAGGGGTTCACAGGCCTGTCACCCTCATGACGGCTGCATGACTTCTTGTCCTGTAATTTGTGCATGTCATGGCATGCGGGTGTCACACATGAAAGGCTGCAGGACTGTGTAACCTGTAACACTTTCATGACACCGTTTTGCACATGGTGTCTGAGGATCTCCCAGTTAGATTCCAAACCTTGTTCAGTGGTAACCAGTTGATATATTGGAGGACTTCCCTCCACTTGGAATTCCAAATGTACACAGTCTCATTCCAGATTCCAAACCTCATTTGGTGGTGAAAATCATTGACATTTTGAGTTCCCACCACCAAAAGAGGTTTGGAATCTCATTCCAGAAAGGTCAAATTTGTAAATCCCAAGCGAAGGGAAGTCCTCCATTATGATTGGTTTTGCTCACCAAATCAAGTTGGGAATATATTGTGTCTACCGAAATGCTTGGACAAATCGGCTTCCCAGTATGCATTTAGCATGAAAACTGGGCTGGGGTTTTGTCCTGCCGGCTGGTTTCTGCCCGGGCACAGCCCCCCTTATCTCCCACCCTAATGCATTGTTCACCCGGCGTCGGATGCTGTTGGATGATCACCATTTGTATTGCTGCTCATTGACGCAATATGTGGAGATCTTTTTGGACACCTCCGACATCGGACCTCATCGGATACGCACTCATCAGTCAGGCCGGGCCTCTTGATGCCTCTGCCAATCATCCTCTCCTTTGGCACCGACGCAATATTGTGGTATTTTTTCCATCAATATCCTCATCTCCCCCTTTCCAGATTCCTTTTGTATCAAATCGCAATCCAGCAGACTTACACATTATGGTGTTCCGACGATATGATGCTTCCACCAAGATGGCCACGGTCCGTATGTCCCTTCAAAACCACTCGCAAGCCTTTATCTGAGATGCTCTAGGGGTCACTGTTTCCAGGCAATCCTTCAGTCGATGGATTGAGCTGTTTCACGAAACCCAGCGCGTGGTCCGTAACCCTGAAGAATACAGTGCACGTGGTCGACACTCGTTGCTATCGGCTGAGGATCGCAAGTTTATGATGGACCTTGTTTGCAACGAGCCCAGTCTTTTCCTTGACGAAATCCGTGAGGGCATGTACAATAACCGTGGTCACCTACTCTCAATTAGTTGTATCCAGCAAACCCTTGTCAACAAGCTCAGTATCACTTTAAAAAAACAGAGCACCGTCAACATACGCAAGAGCCTTTCGGCCAAATTCCGATGGATCAAGAAAATGGTTGGAGTCCCGGCTGAATTCCTTGTCTTCACTGGCATTTTCAGTCCAATATTAGCTGTATTAGTTGTCTAGAAAAATGCTTGCTAACACCATCTTTTCTTTTGTTTCAGATGAGTCAGCAATATGCTCTCGCGACTTACTCCGAACTTTTGCAAGATCTCAGCGTGGCACTCAGGCTTCACGTTACCAACTTGATGCCAATCCACCGCGGTACAGCTTGGTCCCGGCCATTAGCTATTATGGGGTCTTGACCCTCACTGTTGTCAAACACACATTCAAGGCATGTGACTTTGAGCACTTCTTGAAGTGGAAAGTGGTGAGCCTCATCTGCCTTGGGCATCCTGTCGGCTCGAACTGACAAAATCTGTTTTGATTAGCTGCCCCGAATGAATTGTTATCCTGCCTTCAACTCCATCTTGGTGATGGATAATGCTACTATCCATCAAAGACCAAGAGTTGCTAGGCTCTGTCGCAACGCTGGGGTCAGACTTATCTATCTTCCTCCCTACTGTCCGGAATTAAATCCGATTGAAGTGTGTTTTTCTCAAGTCAAGAGTCACCTCCGCCGAACCCAAGCTCTGGTCAATGCCTCAGATCCCAACTGGGTCATTCGCAAGACAACCCACAATGTTGTTTCCGCCTCTTTATGCCGAGAGCTCTACCGTCACGCTGGCTACAACTGCCCACCTGCCGACCGCCCCACACAAACTACCTCATCTGCGTAAGGGATAGAAAGTGGTGGAATCATTTGCTTGGCAATGCTTTTGTGATCATCCACTCCCTTCTCTGCTGTCTTTTTTTTCTTGATTCTCATTCCCCTCAGATTTCCATACTATAGCTCCCAACTCTGTTGGAAAGAAGTCCATTCCAGTTTGGTAGACCTCTGCAAGGTCTGCTGTGGTAACCTTCTTGCTTGTGCCCTGTCTCTTCTGCTTGTGTGCTTGTCATGTCTCTACTGCTTGTGGTTTGTGCGCTTGTCCTGTCTTGGCTGCTTTTGATCTTGTGTTTCCTACTTCTGTTCTTCGTTACTTGGTAATCAAATGCCTGCCAATCGCGTTGGACACGAATCAAATGCCTGCCAATTGCGTTGGACATGACTTGATCTACAGGCACTTGACCTGAATGAGTTGGATCCTAAATCCTAATGAGAATCCATGCTTTCATTGGCTACAACTTGCAGCATCCTCATAGACTTTGGAGAGGCTCTACAAAGAAGATTTAAGCTTCAATCCTGCACCTTGCCTGAGAACCTCAAAGTTCTGATCCTGATCCTTGCCTCAGAGTGTTGAGTTGCAATTGTGATTGTAGCCCGAGATCATGACTATAAGTCTTTCCCAGCGGAGTAGCAATTTTCAGGGCAAGCGACCCGGTTTTTGGAGAAGTCATGTTTGACACAGAGGCAAACAAGAAAGGCACTCGGGACACAAGACTCAAAATAAAGTTGGCACATCAAGGCCATGGTGATAATTCCTGAGCACAGTCAGATGTGAAAAAGAAAGTAGACAACCGCAGAATACACAGACCTGCAAAACAGAAAGTAAACAACAAGCAGACGGAAGACTACAATATAGCGCAGGCCTATATTGTTAACAAGCAACACATGACATACAATGCAGACCGATAACCAAGAACAAGAGAGATAGCAGACCCATAGCTTATAGAGCACACAACAGAGAGCAGACTAATGACTGTGACCGGGACAGAACAGACCAATGACCATAGACAAGAGGGGACAGCGCAATAACCATATAAGAAAGAGAGTAGTGAGACAGCAGACAGAGAAGTTGAGAACCATAAGACAGCAAGCAGAAAAAGACCAAGGACCAAGACGTCATTTGGCTGTTGCAAGGTGGTTTTTGTATTTACCAACGTTGGTGCAAAGCTTGGAGATAACACCTACACTGAATCCAAGGTTGGATAACTCGGAAACGGATAAGTCGCTGAACATCTGATAATGATCGATGTCGTTCTGAAGGAGGATATTCAATATCCCCTTGCGTTTGTTTGCATTGATGCTGATGAACACCAAGTAATTGGCAAGAGCATCAGGGTTAGCACCATGAACTGAAGATGGGGGAGAGGGCTGATTGGTAGCCGTTTCCTTTGGTTGTGTCTCAAATTTGATTGAGTTCGGAGGGGCAATCAGGCTAACTCCAGGGATGCAAGATCTCTGCACAATGAATTCAATGAGTCAGGGTCTGTTTTAGCTTTATTGCAGTGACAAGGAAGGAGAGAAAAAAGACTGACCAATGCCTTGGCCCACTTCTCTACATTTCCGGAGGTGAGAGGGAAGTATAGCTTGCTATTCGTTGGATGGAGATAGACGGGATGGAATTGGTCGTATTCGGCGTTCATACCATACTTGCCAAGTATTTGGTTGCCATAGACATTGAGATCCTGGAATTCAACATCACTTGAGGGTTCCTGCTCCTATAACAAAAAATGGAAGTCGGAACCAAAGGGCATCAGAATGAGTACAGTTGTTTGATGAAGGATCAGAAAACAGAGAAAGGGTGCTACTAACCGCTTCGCTATCACCCATGGCCCTCATGGACATTCTTTTTGGAGCGTGGTCACGAGCTTCCTTGCGCTTGAGAGTCCTGGCCAGCAAGTCCTCCTTCCAAGCACGGGTCTCGGCGTTTCAAGGGTTATCCATCCGAAGCAAAACTCCTCCTTTGGTGAGCTTAGAGGAGTTGATTTCCTGGATCCATTTGTTGAATGAGGTGTCGTCAAAAAGAGGAAGAGGAGAATTTTTTGGGAATTTATTGTTTTTGAGGATGAAGGCGTCCCAAGTGATTGTTCACCATGAAAAAACAATTGTCACTTGATATCAAGTGACATTACTCAACTTTGGTTACAGCTTCAAAGCTACTCCATTCCTACTCTTAATTTAATTTTGGTCTTCTTGATGTTCATTTTGAAAAAAATCAGCAAAGAATGAGCGTCAGCTCAGCGCTCACTGCAGCAAAGCTCAGCCTGCTCAGCAGTTCAGCTCATAGCCAACTTTTGTGCAGTTCAGGGCTCAGGGTGGCCAGGAGCTTGGCATTTACTGTGGCATTGCTCAGCTCCCATTGTACCAAAGCTCAGGGATCCCCATGAAATAGATCATTTCTCATTGAAGCTGAGAAGAATTCATTCTGCATAGTTTTAGGAAAAGAAAAGGTCTGGATAGATTGTGGATAGCTGGCTGGAGTTGGCCGGATGTCACTTGATATCAAGTGACAATTGTTTTTTCATGGTGGTTGCTGGTACGGTGGTGGTGGCATCTTCAATTATCTTGCCGATTGAGTTGTATTCGGAGTTGCAGTGATCAGCAATAAGTTTTCTGAAGGCTTCAAAACTAGGATTTTGATGGATATTAAACGTTACAGAGAGGTCAGAATTTGGTTTGAGTGGAACCCAATTGGTGGTGTTTTGCTTAGTTTTCTCTGCGATGTAGATGGTGAAGTTGATAGAACACTGAAAAAGTAAAGGAAGACGAGGGACAACAACCCTGACACCTTTGGACAGAAGGGTTGATGGGATTTCTGGAGTAGGATTGGGGTGGCCATTTGCGGCAAGATTGATCATTGGAAGCACATAAGGTGGCAATCCGGTTTCAGGCAAGATCTCTTTGTAAGTCATGGCCGAGAGGTGGGAATTGGAAGGGGAAACACCAAATACAGGAGTGGGAGATAGACTGTAATTGGAAGAGAAGCTGTAATTGGAAGAGAAGTTGTAATCAGAAGAGAAGCTGTAATCAGAAGAGAAGCTGTAATCGGAAGATAGACTGTAATCCAAGGATGCTGATGTGAAGCTAGGACTGAAGGATACACCGGAATTGGAAGACACTGGGTCAAGTGTTATCAAGCTGGCAGAAGTGGGTGTTGAGTGGTCCGAATGCATAAAACGACTGAGGCAGCAAAGTGCGGGATGAAGATGCTGGACTGGATTCAAAACACAAAGCAGGTCTTGTTTAAGTATTGGAGTTCAAAGGAAAGATGACCAGTGGTTTGTACTCACCAGATGTCCAATCAAAAAGGCTGATCCATTTGGAATACTCCCCTGCTTGAGCTTTGTCGTGCATGATTTGGATTCTCCGGAATGGTCTGGTCAAGTATTCGTTATGATCATGCATGGATGTGTTGTTTGAGCCGCTGAGTGAGTGATTTGGAGATGGAGGATCCTTTGGATGTTGGCGTGGATCTGGTTAAAGATGGAGGAACCATGTGGCAATGATTGAACCGTAATTGATGAATGGGGAGCAGGAATGCCAGCATGCAGGCTGAGAATGGTGGGGATGAGTGGAAGGGGATGTCGGAGGAGGGAATAAGCTTCCGACACAGTGGATGGGATAAGGCTCCGATTGGAGGATTGGATAAGGTTCTGATAGGATGTGTAGGGATAAGGTTTTGATAGGATAGTTTGGAGTCTCACAAAAGAAAGCATGGGTCCACACAAGGAAAAAGAAATATCTCACGACACTCTGGCAAAAACCTCTTGGAAACCCCCCCCCCCAAAAAAAAATATGTAATTAGCAGATGGGCTGCCGAACAAGTTGTCCAAGCGTTTCAGTAGACACAATACAATTATGTATAGAGCCTCCATTGACGGTTCACGTTGGGCCTAAATCCGTAATGCATCAGCAAGCGTTCAGCCACACGCTCCTGCCAAATTGGCATGGGACGCTTGCTGATGTGTGGTTATGGATTGGATAAAAATGTCCAATGTGAACCGTCCTATTAATGAATTTTAGCTATGGGAACTCCCCCTCCACTGTACATCCACAATGTCAATGACACCAGAACAGCCTTCAAAGAAAAAAAGGAAGTATACTTTTAGCCTTTGGGATTGCTATAGATGAGATGAGGTTGTGCTTTTTCCTATGCCCAACTCAAATCACCCATGGCTTGCTGTTCCAGTTTGTTTATTACAATTGAAACCTTATTGTGATTTATCTAGTCTACTACAAGCATGTTTATATATATTTATATATTTGGGGCTTAAGATCATTTTTTATTTTTTGCATCCATCATGAGTGAAAGAAAAAGAAGACAAAGGCACCATGATGAAGAATTTGATGAAAAAAGAGAAGTTCAAAAAACATAACACTTATCTTGTTCTAAAGTGTGTTTATAGGTGATCATTGACTTGCCACTTCAAAAAGAGTAGAGAGGACACACACATGTTGGGTTGGTTTGTCACAACGACATCGCAGTACCATCATACCATAAATACATCATCCATCCTCCACCCTGTCCGACTTGAAACAGGTCGCAGAGCCAAAAACTAACTGCTCATGTGGGCGGCCGGAATCGAACCGACATTTTCACGGGATTGACAGTCCCAGGGGGGCCGATGGGGTATCACCTCCCCTTCGGCGCTCCATAAGGAAGCGAAACCACAACGAGATTTCCTAACCATTAGAAGACGCCCACTGTTGCATGTCTAGGTGCGCTTTTAGCGATATATGTATTTGTAATAGATTATCGAGATATCAAAGTATGACAAAACGCATTTTCTGTCAGACGACAGTACCCCCCCTTTCATTGAGCCTTCTAAAGAAAAAAACCAAAAAAAATAAAGAAAGCAACAAGAAATATAATGGAAAGAATACTAGCGAGCAGAAAAAAAAGAACAACAACAGGATTTTCTAAGAATATATGTATATATATATATATATATAGGATACAAAAAAGAGAAGAGGAAAGCATCAGATTACACATGCATGAGAAGATGTTTTGAGCAGAAGACAAGGAAGAAAAAAAAGAAGAAGAGAATGGATAGGAGTGAACAGGAGCAAAAATAGTTTGTGTGTATGTATGTGTGTTATGGGCAAGGCTAGGAGGAGGCGATTAGTGTTACAAAGGAGGCGCAATGTATGACTATCATGATCGAGCCTGGATGGCCTCCCATTTCTTCTTGACATGTGCGAGGCGTGTGTTGCGATGTGCCGAGATGGAGATATTGATGATGTGTATAACAGAGCAGTAATAAAGAGAAAAAAAAGTTGTTAAAAGTGATGATGATGGGGATAGTGATGATAGGGGCGGCTCGGAGTAGGAAAGAAAAGGGGAGAAGGAGGCGGGGATGGGTTATTAGGGCGGGAAGGAGGAGTCTGCGGTGTGCGATGTTCAGGATCTCGGGTAAAGGGGTTTCCAGGTCAAGAAGAAGGAAGAAGAAGATGGAGATGTTTGGAGACGATGGGAGAGGACAGAAAGGAGTTCTTTCTTTTTTTTTGAGGATGCTGAGTCTTGACGGGGGAGACGTTTTGTACGATGGTGTGGGTTCTTGCGGCGGCTGAATGTGTGTTACTTGGAGTAGACCACCTGGGGCAACACTTCGTTATCCTCGTCGTCCAGCTCCTCCAGACTGTCGTCCCGCCGGTCCGGTCCCAAGAGCCGCGCCTGAATCTGCGACTGAATCTGCGACTGAATCTGCGGCTGTTGCTGATGCTGATGATGGTGGGACGAGAGATTGAGCGAGTGCAGCCGGTCGGTACTGGTGGTTGCGCCTGATGCGCCGCCGCCAAGATTCGCCGCGTGGTGCCCCTCCTCTCCGTCGTCATCCTCGTCGTCGTCAAACAGCTTGATCCGTCGCTGCCGGTTGAACTTGAATTCTTCAAACTGGTCCGAGAGCTTGATACCTTGTTCCTTGACCATTTTCCACATCTTTTTCCTCGCTTTTCTGATCATGTTATATCCACAAAAAAAAAAAAAAAGGGAGTGCAGCCGGTTAGACATCTGTTTTCTTTTTTGTGTGTGTGTGTGTGTGTGTGTGGAGAGAGAAAGAGAGGGACGTACACGATCCATTCGGTGTGCCGAAAGCAGACGAACACGAGGCAGAGGAAGGCGAGACACAGGAGCGAGAGCAGGGCTGCGGGTGGGAGCAGATTGGCCCGCGGCGGGTTCTCGAGGGTGCTGAACTTGACGGCCTCCTTCTTGGGCCTGCTGCCTGCTGCTGACGGTCCGGGGCGAGGTTGGGGACTCATCGATCTATACGTTCGGGCGGGTTTTGTGTCTTGGTATGTAGCAGCTGTTTCAGAGAATACAAACAGACAGACAGCAGCTCGGAGTGAGTATTCGTATGATTCGATGTATACCACGTCAAATATCAAGCTGCACGTACACGTCAAGGGTTACTCGATACGAGGTTGATATTCTGAGAAAGTGTTGACAGATACCCTCCTTCTTGTATACTAGCGAGAAAGTGTTTAATGTGTTTCGTGTCTCGAGTGCAAGTCCAATTATATTAAGCCCGACGGGAATGGACAGCAGTACTTTACTTTTACTACTTGCCAGCTGTGGTCTACGTTAGTCTTGCAGTGTTTAGGCCCACGTCGTTCGTTGCAGAGAGTTCTCTCTAGCTGGTTATATATGTATGTATGAGATATCGACTGCCAATCGATCGTCAAGTGCAACGAGTTACGAGACCAGTCAGCGGTCACACTGCTCACGAGACTCACAGTCTACATAGATATTTATTTATTTATGTAAGAAAGTAGCAGCTCTACATATAATTGTTGTAACCAAAAGGGGTTACGCATCCGCAGCCTCGCCGCAGTCCCTATATATCTCCACCCGGATGCAGACTCCGAGTGGAGCGTTGAGAAATGTTATTCTTTCTCTTGTTCCACCATCTCTCTGTCAGCGCCATTTCCTTGTTCAGGTTATGAGCCCTTAAAGGCATCTCGCACACATCTCGTACCCTATAAGCTAACCATCTAATTTTGGTTTTGCTTCAATCCGACATCTCCGTCATCTAATTTTGACGATATCTACCCCGCCCGAACTATAACTCTTCATTTTTTCTCTACCCCGCCCCGCCGTATCTCCCTTCCCCCTTTTAAAATTTCGCACCCTCCAAATACTAAACCTTGTAGAAGAGCTAAATCGATCTAGCCAATTGTTTGAAGCCAAGAGTATAGGCATACTCGCGGCGCTGCACTGCAAGAGTTGGGTTGAGGATTTTTTTTTCTCCTTTTTATATCCTCAACATCTACCCCTAGTCAACACTGCTCACCTTCACTTACCCTATATCACGTCAATCATCCTGCTTCTTCATATTTTCAAACCTCCTTCTACATCTTCTTCCTCATTGAACTCCATTTTTTCTTTTCTCTACCGCTCACCAAACATCTCCCTTCCCTTCCCTACTCCACCATGTCTAACAACCCACCACCCACCAATCCTCCCTTACACTCCACCAATCCTCCCTTACACTCCTCCGCAGCCCGTGACAGCTTCATCAAAGATCTCCCTCCATCCCGTGTACCCTCCGTAGCCCATTCGAGGGTCGGTCGTACCAGTGCTGCGGGATCGACAATGCACTCTCGTGTCCCATCCCGCAACCCCTCCATAATTGACCATCTCGACGGCTCCAGTTTAGACGCCGGGAGTGTCAACCAAACGGATGGCACGCGCCGGCTAGAACATATATTTACCAACGTTCTGGCGAGTTCCAGTGGCCCAACCCTAGCAGATAAGACGTTCCGAGCCTCTCAACGACATCCAATCCCTAGCCATCCCTTACCCTCTATCCCACCTTGTTTGCCCTCCCGTGTCCCCACCACTGCCGTCAGAAATCCGCCCGCCGCCGCTCCAACCCATCAATCCACAGCTCAAGTGCCGGCCATGTCAAGAGAACAGGCAGATTTTGAGACGGCACAGTTTGCGCTCAAACAAGCGAAGTGGATCTCGTCCACTGTCTCCGCCATTACACACACCATCAAGCCGGAACACCAACTCAAAGCAGACGGATCCAATTTTAGCCAATGGTCTAGGCATCTCAAGGAAATCGGTTGCACCAGCCTGACGGGGCCGGAGTTTTTCTTCACTCCATGCGATAATCTCAGTTTTGATAAGATCGGGCGAGCTGTTTTCCTCGCCTCTGTTCATCAATCCCTCACTAGCGACCTCCAGGAGATCTCATCTGTCCGGGCAATGTATGAGAACATTCGGTCTAAGTTCCAGACGGTATCCAGGGCGGCGCAGATGAACTTGTGGTACAAGCTCATGTCCTTCAAGATCAACCCAACTGCCCCCACTGCGGGTGTCGCGTCAAAACTCAAGGATCTCTATGCCAAGATGAAGGCTGTCAACGTCCGTATGCATGGTGACGCCCTCCTTGGTTTCATCTTGCAGTCGGCAATAATGTCTTCGCCAGCCGGGTTCAAGAAAGATTTCAAGCAACGGGTTGAACTACTGATCCAAAATGACGCCCAATTGACCTGCCCAACGTTTCCCCAGCTCATCCATCTGTTTGGTATTTGCCAGCAACAACATCAACTTGGTGCGCCGCAACAAACTGCTTCCGTTTTGGTCCCGTTGGCCAACAACAACTCAATCATGCAGATCTCCGCCAATGCGCCGGACAATTTTGATCTCATTGCTTATCTTGCCGACGTTGATGAAGCGGAATGGACCAACGCCCTCGATTTCTATGCTGTAACTGCCAACAAGTGCTGGTCTTGCGGCGGGGACAACCACTACGCACGCGATTGTCCGCAGAAAGCCCAATCCCGATCCACTTCCAAAGCTATTGGCACCATTGTCGGCACCATATACGGCAGGCTTCCAAGCGGTTTCCAAGTCACATCGAACCGCTTTCCCAACATGTCCAAGCGCGCCAGTCACACCACGCCCTCCACGTCCCAACAACACGCCCGTTGCCTGGCTGATTACTACCGACCGCGGTACAGCCAGGGCCCGAATAGCCATCCAGGCCAGTCGAGTGCCACTCCCCAAGCACAGGCTCAGGGACAGATCACAGCTCATGCCGTGGAGGTCAATGGACTCCCGGATGATCTCGATGATCTCAATTTCAACTCCATGGCGATTGGAGAGGATGTGGTGAGTGATCCTGCCATTTTTGATACAGGGGCTTCGCACGGCTTCACCGGTTCTAAAGTATTCCTTCATAATTTCCAACTTCTCAAAACTCCCATCCCTGTGTCCGTAGCTACCAGTGGAGGAGGCTCGTTTATATCAGGATATGGAGATCTGAGGATTGCAATGCCCGAAGGGAATGTCGTTGTCCTCAAAAAAGTTTTATATTGTGAGCAAGCCAAAGCCACCCTGATCTCCATGGCTGCCCTACGGAAGGCTGATGCGCTCATCACATATGACAATATGTCAGATTCTTTTATCATATCAGATAGGAACCATTGCGCGCTGTTCACCTGTATCTTCGAACCAAAGCGAAACCGTTGGATTCTTCCTCATCCTTTTCTCAGAACTGATGACCCTCTGTGCAACGGTCCCCATCTCGTTCATGCTCTTTTTACTTCCCCTGTTCCTACTCTCTTGTCCTCTGATATGCCTGAAGTTTCCGATCATGTTATGCCTACCACTCTTGAATCCATTGATGATGTCGAAGAAATTCAGCCCGTTCATAAAAAACACCGTGTGAAGAAACCAGCCGCTGACAACATTGAGCCCCCTAATGAGTTAGCAGATCTGTTTAAGCAGCCAGTGTCAAAGACACCTGGTTATCAATGGAGGCCCCAACCAATTACCAATGAGGAGGCCCAACTTCTCAACTACCACCGGATTTTCGGGCACGCCAGCCTGCGACACATTCGTAAGATCATCAAGGACAAACTTGGGTCGGGTCTTCCCGAGGCACTACCGGCCGGTCAAATTCACTGTCCGGTGTGCATCATTGGAAAAAGCACTAGGATAAATCCCCTCTCCAGTACGTGTCGCGAGATTGAACGTCTCGACATCATGGCGGTGGATTTAATCGGACCCTTCCAGGTAGACTCGGTTGAGGGCGGGAAATATATCATGACCATGCGTGACGTGGCCACAGGTTATTGTTTTGTTCGCATCCTGACTCATAAATGGGAAGCCGCCACTCACATCATGCAGATCATTAACAGGGTTGAGAATTTTACAGAGAAAAAAGTCAAGACAGTTCGGAGCGACAATGGTGGAGAGTTCGTTAGCGCGGAGCTGGCAACATATTTTGCTGGTAAGGGTATCGTTGCCGAACGATCACTTCCGTATCATCATTACCAGAATGGGGTGATCAAGCGTTTCAACAGGACAATTGCAAACATGGCCTGGACAATCCTTATGGATAGCTCCCTGCCTCAAACTTTCTGGAGCTACGCTTTCTCATGGGCAGCACACACGTTGAACAGAATTCCTAATAAGGCCAGCGGCAAACTGACTCCATTAGAAGCTTTTTTGAAACACAGACCACAGTATGGTATATTCCGCGTGTTTGGAAGCACTGGTTACGCACATGTGCCACCTGAGCTTCGAAAAAAGCTAGATCCGCGGGCCCAACGTGGGCATGTGGTCGCATACCTAGGACCAAGCAAAGGATGGCGGCTCTGGCTTCCCGATACTGACACCTTTGTAGATTTGGCAATGGTACGCTTCCCGGACGAATTGAAAGACGTGCCGACCGTTCCAACTAAACCCAAACCACTCCCGCCTCCGTCTCCGCCTGAGATCAACAATCCCAGTTCCCCGGCTGTTTTGCAGTCGCCATCAGCAAAGCCTGTTCCATCTCAAGCAAAGAGTAAACTTTCCCTAACCCATATCATGAATCTGTTTTGGTTGGGGGACTTTGACCAAGAAGTGGAGTTCTCCAACCAAGAATTAATAATTGACAAGATCCTTGAGCTATGCCATTTCTATGTCATCTCTATCCCCTCAACGTTTAAACAGGCAATGAAGTCACCTGAGAGAGAAGAATGGCTCAAAGCAATCGCTGTGGAACTCAACAACCTTGAGGAAATGCGGGTCTGGGCCGTCGCACAACTTCCGTCCGACAAGAAAGCTCTCAATGGCCGCTGGGTTTTTGCGACCAAGCCCGGGACAGATGGGTCCAATGTCCGTTTCAAAGCTAGGTTTGTGGCCAAGGGTTTCACCCAGGTGGCTGGGGTGGATTTCAATGCAACTTTTGCGCCCACCACCACTTTTGTCTCCCTTCGTCTACTGCTAACTGTTGCAGCAGCGCACCGGTGGCCCGTGCACTCCTTTGATTTTGTAGCCGCATACCTCAACTTGCCCATCGACGAGGAAATCTGGCTGAAGCCACCAGAAGGAATGGATGTGCCACCGGGGCAGGCTCTAAAACTGGAAAAGGCTCTCTACGGCACTCGACAGGCTGCGCGCTGCTGGTGGATCCATCTGAAGAACCTGCTCGACAAGTTTGGTTACAGTCCCTCGCAATACGATAACAGCCTCTACATACTGAGACGACCGGACCGCCATGGAGTGATCTGGCTTCACGTGGATGACGGGGTGGTAACCGGGTCTAATCGAGAAATTCTTTCCCAACTTGAACCTGACTTGAAAGACATCTTGAAGATTAAGTGGGAAAATAAACTGACTTCAATAGTCGGACTGTCCGTGGAACGTCTCCCAACAGGTTTTGTACTTTCCCAAGGCGGGCTAATCGACAGTATTCTGGACTCACACTGGGACTTGGGTCTGACTGCCGCCACACCTCTCCCCCCAAATTTCAATGCGACCAAGGACACCGAGGGGAAGCATGAAGACTCCGGGAAGTATCTTTCCATCATAGGATCCCTTAGCTACCTAGCGGTGGGGACCCGCCCAGATATTTGTTTTGCTGTTAATTATCTGGCCAGGTTTGCGGCCAAACCGGGCGTTGAGCACTGGAAAGGCCTTCGGCACCTCATCAATTACGTCGCTGGCAGCCGGCAGCAACGTCTAAAACTGTTTCCCAAGTCCGACTCACGCCAGCTGAAGACTTTTGCTGACGCATCGTGGGGCGGTGAGTTTGCTAGATCAACCTACGGTGTGTTCATCACCTTCATGAACTCGCCCATCCTATGGATCTCAAGAAGACAAGTGTTGGTGGCTGCCTCGACGTGCCAAGCTGAGTATATGGCTTTAGGGGTGGCGACGCGACAGACTTTATGGGTACGGCATCTCTTGAAAGATGTACTGCAAAGAGACTATGTGGGACATCTGTTCTGCGACAATCAATCCGCCGTCCATGTTGCTATTGACGACTCGTCCAACAAGAGGACGCGCCACACTGACAGGGATTTTTATATTACTAACGAAAGTCTTTTTCAAGGAAAGACAACTCTCCAGTGGGTACCAACGGCAGAACAATTGGCTGACATATTCACCAAGTCTCTAGGCCGTGAACCTTTTGTGAAGTTACAGGGGCGGATTATGGGATAATCTTTTGTTTATTTTATGGTATTTGTCATTTTTGTCAAGTCAATTGTTTTTCTGTTGTCTATTAGTTATTTTTCTGTTTTCTCCTTATCATTGTACGTAGTACCGGGCCTACGGCAAGGGGGGGGGGTGTTGTAACCAAAAGGGGTTACGCATCTGCAGCCTCACCGCAGTCCCTATATATCTCCACCCGGATGCAGACTCCGAGTGGAGCGTTGAGAAATGTTATTCTTTCTCTTGTTCCACCATCTCTCTGTCAGCGCCATTTCCTTGTTCAATAATAGTCCGAGAAAGAATGCACCATGTCTGCGTCATCCCACCCGCGATTCGCCGGCACTCCCACTCCATCCCACAGCACCTCACACAAGTGCCTGAGTTTCAAACTCAAAGCAAAAGTAGGCCTACCTGTGTGATGGATGCAACAAAAACTGCTTAATACAAATCCGCCTTCATGATCTCCTACTAAATTGCCACATGGAAATCAAACACCACACAACAATTCATGTTTCGGGGATGTTTTATTCAAACTTTTTCCTTAAGAGTGACTTTTGATCAATTTGTGGCTGCAATTTCAAGAAATCACAGCCAAGAGCTTTCTCAGCCAGTCTCTGACAGTGAAAACAATGGTTTGAACTTAAACAAGAAAAAATAGAACAGGTTTCCATTTTAAGCCCTTCATGATGCAAGTCACACAATTAAGTATGGAAAGCTCATGAAATACACTGGGGAAGCATGCTGAAACTTTGAAGATCTTCTGGAATTCTGTTCTCCAGCATTCATCTTGGCATTGCACAACCTATTGGACCTCCCCTGGAGTGATCAAACCACCACATTCCCTTGAGCTCTGAATCTCACTTTACCCCTTAATTAGCATTTTTCTTTAATCTTGCATAACATCTTCTCAGATAGCCAGTCCATAGTTGGGAACTCTTCTCAACTTTATCAATTTTATCATGGAGTGGTGGGATGTTAATCATAATTCTGAATGCTGCACCACCAGAAAAGCTCTGATCCATCATATTCTTACAATAAAATGTTCTTTTAACACAGCCATCAATAAATGAGCATACAAAGTTCAAAATAGTAGAATCCAAACTGCACCACGTATGAAAACAGAAGAATTGGAAACCTCTAGTTTGCATTCAATTGGTAACTTCCCAGTCTCTTTCTAAGAAAGAGGAATAAGAAGGGCTCTCAGATGAAATCTAGCACATTTATTTTGTTATAGATTGCTTGCTAGATGATTGAATGTTGAAAGAAAGAATACATTGCAGTTTCTTTATCACAAAACCAACCTTGTGTTTTTTGTTAAATTTAATTGCATGGTCAAAATCTACACCAACACTGTTGAACCTTTCTTTTGCTTGTTTTAATGATGAAGATACAAATTTTTGAGATCAGATGATCATCAGTTTTAGTAGAGAGGAAGAAAATGATAGACATAGTAAACCATACTCTGAATGAGATTGTAGCTTACTTTTATAAACTTAAACCCTTCCTCAAGAACGCTTCGTTCTTTGGAGGAGTCTTCTGCTTGAGAAGTATCATCTTGGAAAATTTCAACACAAGTAAGAATCTGAGCTGATTGCAGTGTGAAGAGAAACCCAAAACATTATAAAGGTGAGATGCATTACCTGGGCAGGAAAAAAAGTGGGGTGCGCGGTCTAGAATGAATTGTTTTTGAGCAGGAGATGCGTCAATGAGATGTTCAGCTTGCATCACGGTCACCGAAGCCCAACATCCATTCTTAAATTCCAGCACCGATTGTTCGCCAGGTAGGACATCTGAATTACAGTGATGGATGCCGGAGTGATGATTGGTACCAAACACGGACGAGAGTACGAAGTGGTAGTCCTCAGCAGCTCTGCAGTTGCTGTGAGGACCGGCTTTTTGGAGATTGATATTCAAGACACATCCTTCTGGTAAGTAGGCTCCATCTTCTCCCACCCTGAGCAACTGCTCAAGAACCCTCACAGTCGCATCGGCATAAACCTCGCTGGAATCATCGTCACGTATGTCTTGGTAACCATGTCGATTCCCGTCATCTGCTGAAATGGCAATAGCTGGAACGCCTTGCTTTGAGCCATAGGCGGCCGCACCGAGGGTTCCCGAAAACCAATCCTGTAATTCTGTGTTTTCTTTATCGGCAAAAGAGCACGTGTTCTTTCGTTTTTAAATATTTATGATGACAAAAAAAGTATCATCGGTGCAACATCATTTGACTCACTCCCGACGTTTGGGCCGGTGATGATAAGATCCGGCTTGCCATCATAGAGCTGAGGTATCAATGTACCTAATCCGAATCGAATTCCGTCGGCAGGAAAAGCGTTAACATACCAAATCTGGGCTTTTTTTTTGTGGTAGAATTCGCCAGTCAGTGTATAAATTTCTGTCACTGAAGGGCAGGGGAAGATGAAATCATTTTGAGGCCATCATTAGAAGCTTAAGACTGACTATCGAGCGGGTCATGGCCTACACCCGGTGCGCCGGCATCCACCGAGTCGTATTCCCCAGGTTTAGTCAGAGGTTTGTTCCAATCCTTCGACGACGACCCCGAGCCACTTTTATTCCTTACAGGCGCAGAGATAACTGTCTAAACAGTCCCAAAAGATGTGATAGATGTGTTGGGAAGTCTTCATTCAGCACAAGATAACAAAAAGAGGGACCAGAAATGTGATGAAGATTGTTATATACTTAAACTGACTTGGTGCCCTCGTTGCTTTAACACTTTATATAGCGTCCTAATATTGCATTCAGCCCCTTGAAAAGCAAAAGAGAGATGGAAGGAAACAAAGGTAAAGGCCCCACCATCAATACGTGAATAATGCACTAGAAAATGGGAAGTAATTGACTCGAGATGAAACAATGAAAAGAGCTTACATCCATCATCGTTTCCTTGCAGGATTTTAATAGAGGAGGAAGCCCGTAAGGTTTGAGCTATGGATGAGGGTATACTTCCGGCGATGGGGAGGCTCGAGAAGAGCAGCATATATTCTGGCCAAGTTCTCCAACCCATGTCCGCAGACTTTCTTTTCTCTCTTCTTTTCGCAAAAAAAAAAAAGAAAGAAAGAAATGGAGATGTGAGTTGGAAGCGACCTTGGGATGGGCTTCCTTGCTATTAACGTTCGCTCTATGGACCAACTCTCAACTCATGATAGAAGGGGTTAAAAAAACAGCACGAACGAAAAGCATATCCCAACAATCGCCATATTTTTTTTGCATCATTGGATTCGCCACCTTTGGTTATACATCATCAGGGAACAGATCGAATATAGTAGATACTAAACAAACTTTCAAGTGATCGATGCAATAGCAGTATAGGAGCTCGACTGGTGTGTCCACAAGCACAAAGCACCACCGTGAACTATCGTGAACTGTCCAGAAGCAGCCAGAAGCACAGCCCATGATACGACCAAACTCATTTATAGCCAAGCTTTGGCAGTCTCAGAGGAAACAGACGTAATTCGGGCCGCACGTTCTCGCCCCCAGCAGTTTTGAGCCTGGTCGAAGTAACATGAGTCCTCCACCGCAGGGAGAGGCACCTGCAAATTGAACGACCCTTTTGGTCACATGTTCGGGCGGCATTTTAAGTCGACGTCCGGACAAGCGAGGTCACAATGATTGATATCTATGATGAGGTGATAGAAGAACTGACAACAGATCAATAAGAAAAAGGAAAGGATACATACAATGTGAGAAAATGTGAGTGATGGACAGGGAAACGAAGAAATAAACGAGAGAGGAGAAAACACGCGGTAACACGCAGTAACTTCAAGAAACAGGAGAAAATCGAGGCCCGATTCTAACGATCGGAGAGACACCAATTCCTCTTTTGCGCGGCAAGAATTATAATAGACGGCTATGTATGTAGCGAAATCAATGGGGTGGAGTGCATGGCCGGATAAGAGATAGATTAAGGATGCAAGATTAATGCTACTGGGTGGGGAGGCAAGATGACCTGTTCATCAATGAGCAGAAAGTTCATATCATAATTCTTCATAAATGTTCAACCAGAGTGAGAAAAAAAGGTGGCCAAAAGTCAATGTAGAAAATCAACGAGAGAACATGAGACAATACAGTTCGAGAAGATCATCCAGCGCTGATATGAGAAGGCAACGATACATATTTTAGAAAAGGAAGAAGGAAAGAAAAGAGCTTGCGGTACGAAGAAAATTAATTAGGCATAAAGAGAAGAACAAGAACAAACAAAAAAGCAACGAAAGAAGCAAACGTAAGGAGACGAAGCGGACGAAAGGGTCACGTGAAAACAACACCTGTGACCCGACGACTGCAGCTCAGATGATCGGCCTGTTTATGCTCACCCTGCTGGATCTCCGCACCGAAAGCGTTCAGCGTTTGAAAGCGATGAGAATGCGAAATGGTGTGGCGTTTATGAGCGCGGGGAGAGGGCGGAGGGGTGTGGATTGGCGCGGCGTCCGTCTCGTGCTTGTCCTTCCGCTTGAACTTGGGTTGGAAGCGCGCGAAGAAGCAGGTCCTTCCGGTCTCTTCTTTCGCCGTAGGCGAGCTCGGCTGCACAGGCTCCGGTACTGGTAACGAGAACGTATTCCTCGACAGAGGCCTTGACGAGACTAATTCGACAATGTCTGCCAGCTGAACCTGCTTCCCAGAACCCTGGTAGCTTACCGGGCGAGATGAACGATGAGGTTTGGACGTGATTGTGCGGGCGTCTGATGAATTCATGAGCAGATGGCCATTTGAAGGGCACTGACTTGACCTATGTTGCGTCTTCAAATGCGCTCCCGAAGCCATGGCCGAGGAGGATGCTGATCCCAGCGTGCACGAGCTTATTGCGGTGGACGACGAGCCTATAGACTGCCCTCGGCGACCTTTCGCACGTCGATTCCCTCCCCGCATCTCGAACTCACTCATCCCGATCATCCCTTTCCCGTATCGCTCGTACCGGGCCAACATCTTTTCCTTTCGGTGAGACGTCAACTCGGCAAGTAACTTGTAATAAACCTCATGCTCCTGTATCATCCAGCGGTACGATGCAGTAAACCCTTGCAAGTCAGGAAACGTCTCTTTTCTTCAAGATGATTTGGGAATCACACTCAACATATTCAAAGTCCAGAGACCCGTGAAAACCTTCCTTTAGTAGCTGCTCGGCGGGCACGTAATCCGTCACCACGGGATCAAAGCTATGTATTCACACCCACATGGACGATTCAACCTGAGTCAACATATTGGACTCTTTTAAGGGCGCATTCATAATTTAAAAATCTGTAGACAGAGCACCAACTTACAGGACCTTCTCCACCGTTTTCGGATCCATGAATGGTTTTAGGAGCTTAAGAAATCCCCAAAATACCCACGGGACATTGATGCAGATTGCCTGGCCTAGCCCTGCGAGATGATAGCAGTTTGTTTCCTCAGTACTTGGTCATGATGGTATGTTACTCACAACACTCATATTACTCACGTTCGCAATAATACGTTTGAAGGATTTTGAGCACTTCTTTCGCGACTGAGATCGAGGTAGCTGTATATTTTTTTAAATCATTTGGTGTTAGTGAAACAGTCAGGAAAAGGTATAAAGAGACTAGAAGAGGAAAAAGGAAAAGTTAACTGAACGTTGGCTATTCGAATTCTTATTTTTCTCAGAACTCCCAAAGTCGATGATCAACGTCAAGGATTCAACCCCGGGCGGCATGAGATCTATTGTCCTCTCCAGGTACCATACCAGGAGCTTAATCTGATCGGTAGATGGCTTGGTGTTTTGTCGGTACGGGAACATGTAAAGGATAGGCCTTTGATACTTGTCGTATCCTAGTGTAAACTGCTTTCCAGTCTCTGCCTTTTTTTGTGGTTGTTCAAAACGTCAGTATTTCTCATATCTTCTTCTCCTTTCCTGGCATTACTTATATGGCCTCTCAAACCAACCTTCACTTCATTTCTACCACCTCTTTTGAGTGTTTAAAGATGTCGGATTGGATATTAGATAGTTACGAACGCTCACCTCATACGAAAGTTCCATGTGGTTGATCTGGTCAACTTTGAATTCCCTCCTCCAAACCAGTGTATCAACTAATCGTTTCAAAGCCCGCTGTTGATCCCATTTAGTAGCTCTGCAAATCCTGAGGATTGCTTCACGAGAGCAATACGATTTCTCGGCCTGGGTCAACTTGTTAGACACGTTCTGGTCTTGATGGTCTTCAGTATCATCATCTTCCGCCGTGGACGGTGATGGCTTGATAGGTAGCTGGAAATCAGGGGAGCTCAAGGTGTTGAGAATGAAGTCATAAGTTGATTTCTGCTGATCGGTGAACGATTCCAAGGGATCATTGGGTAGCGGTAAGGGAGACGAGTCTGGCGAGGGGTGCTTGAGTGTTTTCCAGTACGAGGGAAGCCGTTTCTTGGGTTTGTCTGATGGCGTTGAGCTCGCGGAGCTGTCTTGAGGAGTGGGAGAATGATGCTGATTTCCCCGTGGATAGGCCATTTGGAAGAAGTATTAATCAACGCCGTGTTTTGTTTTTGTCTTGTTTCGTAAGTCCTGGTAGATATGACTAGATATTATGACTATTTTGCAGAGCAGATGCAATGTAGCAACGCGGACGGTCAGGAAGCAGGAGAAGTTCGATTAAGAAGATAGATGTATACTTAAGGTGAACTCTGTCTCAGAAGTAACTGCTCTACCGGAGCACAAATGTTTAGGATACAATCCACTGTGATTCTGTTGCAGATGAGTTTGTTTGAGTGGAGTCTTTGAGACAAATGCTTGAAGGAAGTTGTTCAAACGACTGTCTATGTTAGCTTATACATAAGAGGTGATCCGAGGAGAATCCCCCTGAACTGAACACTGAACGTGGGAGAGAGGTGCTTCTCCACGAGTGTGGTTCAGTCTGGTTCGGTGACATGACGATGCCGGTTTCCGAGCCGTTGGACCGGCCGAAGTTCTTAACCCACGCGGGAATGCACTCCTGGCTTATCGCGCTGGTTTTCAGCTGTGGTTTGTATGGACCGACCGGTTGGCCCTACATGAGCTACTGCTATGTAGTCGTCAATGATTCGCTTCCTCCGTCCGAGCAGTTCATAGCGTCAGGACTGCCGGGGCATGTCACCTCATCATCAACTTGTGACCACAAAACGATTCAGCTGGAAACTCAAACGGGTATACATAATAACACTTAACCACTCGGTTGGACAGGCTCGGACTCATTGAAAAACTTTTCCCATCGATATGTATACCTTTCATCCTGTCGTCCAGGTAAAAACTGGTCAAAACAAACTCAAGGGGGATCCGGATCGATCTTGGCACAGTTTCTCTAATAAAATTCGACACATTTAAAAGCGCGACTCCGCTACGCTGCGACTGCACACTTTCGATAATGCTAAAGGAGAAGAAAAAAAAAAGCAGGGGGGCTTTGTTGGTTCAAGCAAAATAAAACTATGATGGAGCGTATTTACATACTTTTGGAACAGTTTTGTGTATAGATTGTCAACTGAAGAAACTAAAAGAAAGCGACCAAAATAGCAACTACATCGACACATCTGACAATGAAAACAGGCAGCTTTGTGTCTCTAGACAAATGTCAACTCAGGTCAATTGAAGAAAAGGCATTGTCAGAGCGTCTACATAAGATTTGATCCAGAGCTCTATCAGAACTCTTGAGTTTTCTGAGACATCATCCAGAAGGCAGTTGTTCTGGTTATTTCAACTAGATCATCCACATGCGCAAAATCAGTCTTGCAATGCTGCCAACAACCACTTGAGTACAGTTGTTCTTTTGATCATGAAACATATGCAACGATAGTCTCACTGTTCTTTGTTGCATACACTCTTGAAAGAACCTAAATGGAATGGCTGCTATCATCAATCAGAATAAGAGGAATGTACATGAATGACATGCAAACGAGGATTATTTAAGACGCCTTGAAAACTACATGCTAAAAGAATTGTCACTTTGGATTGTATTTGAATCAGCTTCAGATGCATTTTAAAGGGTTAAATGGCTTTATGCATGACCTGAGGGAAATCCACCACGCTCCTGAAGGAAATTCAGTCTCCTTTCATAATCGATCGGGGGCTAAGGCAATAAGTCGCCTTCCCCTTTTATCTTCACATTCCCTCATCGAAAACATGAAGCTCTCTCCGCGCAATGCCTCGTCAAGCCCTTTCCAAACCAGTCTTTCCCTCCTTATTTACTACTTATTGTTATCTGTGGAGTCGTCCAAGAGACTTTGCTCTGTTTGATAGCAAAGTTGATCAAATCCTGCGACGTAGACTTCGAGCTTGGTTCGTGACCAAGACTATCCCTTACCCTGCACCATCTACTTTTGTTTCACTTTTCAAAGTCAAAAACTGCTGCTTACTGGGAATCCAACAGCGCGATCGCCTTGCCTCGTAGACGTCCATCCGGTCTAAAGATTTCCACTATCGAGTTGCATTTTCTATCAACGGTACAACTTCCAAGCGACCTGTAGGTCAGGAATCCTCACAAAAACAAGAAGGATCGCTTCCCACTGGAAATCAAAAGCGGGAGAGCAAAAAAGGGAAGTTACCAGGCTGCAACGATCATCTCAACCAGTGTCTTTTGTCCATTTTCTTCATATGTAGAGGTGGGAGCGAACAACTAACTTTCATTTATCTTCATTCATTTGAAGCCTACCAGGCCCAATTTCACCTCCGCTTGATGCCAGCATCCATTCGGTCCGGTTGCTTCTCTTGGCATACCTGTTTCTATCGCTGGTGGGTAGTACGTTTGAGTTGCGTGGTGATGACATTGATGTCGAGTCAGACAGGATGGAATACCACCTTTGGTCAGCGGTTTTGGAACCAGAAACGGTCAGCGGAATGACTCGGGCTCCTTGATCCTTGGGAAGGAGACATTTTCAGAGCCTCGTCCGCGAAGGAACGGTTTCAGCCTTATGACCTACTGTCGATCTAGCTGGAGCTGGAGCTTGGCGGCGAGAAGGTGTACTTTGCGTAACTTGAGGCCCTTTCGCAGCGAATAGGAGAGGAGAGATGGACGACAAATACGCTATAGCAAAGCGCGTCCGGATCAAACGAGCCTCGGAAGTCCAGCCATGTAGTAAAACGCGAACCACCGGCAATGAGAATAGCGCAACGCGTCTAGAGATTATTACTTGGGTCGCGTGTAAGGCACGATACCTGTCAGACTCTCTTTAGCGGCTCAGGGGGGCTTTCTGTAGCAGCTCAGCCTCAAGTGTATCTCTCCGAAGTGACTCAGGGTAGCTCCCTGCAGCAGCTCAGCCTGCTCCTCTCTGTAGCAGCTGAAGCCGGTTACACTATATAATCCCGTCTCAAGCTACAATGGAGAACGCACTCACTCACTCAACAAGCAGCCGAGTTATCAACCCACCCTTCTGCACCAACCGCCCCACAAATACTAGTCATCTCCATCATAGACTCCATATTACACTGAACTCCACTCGCAATATATCTCTTTCGCCGTTTCCTTGCCAAGCTTGCCAAGGAAATTTCATTTTGTTAAGGCTCTAGACTGCCCCTCGAGTTCACATAACTCTAGCAAAGCCTCCCGTTAGCTTTCATCTCGACTATGGAAAACACCAACCAATCCCAAATCTGCCGCCTACAAGCTGGATCCTCAAGATCACAATCCGATTCAGCGCCTAAAAAGCTGTTGATAAAGTGGAATGCAACCTTTGCCAACACCTCATCTGGAGGCCGACCAGTTCGAGGGTTCAGGAACCAAGCCGGGCCGCCACAACCACGTCAGATCCAAAGCATCTTATCCTTGAACACCCAAACGCCAACTCAACCCAACATTCGCATGACGAAGCCGATCTCTGTTCCACAAATTATCTTGACGGACGCTGAAGGATTTCAACTCAGGATTGACAAAGAAAGCAAGGCCGAACAACAATCAACAACTCTCCGCCTTCGCAGCACCCCCGCCGGACCATCCCAATTCGCTGATGCGCCATCCCCTGAGCCACCAGCTCCAATGAATCCCAATAAGACAAAAGAACAGGCAGAAAACAGGGAGGAAATACAAGAATTAAACACGAAATATCTGCAAGTTCCAACCTTAAAATATAATCGTGGTCGAGCAAGGCGGCCAACAAGGTCGACGGAATCTCGTGGGACTCGGAGCATTGGAAAAAGGCCTGAAAGATCTCCCCTGGGTGAGCGCCGCAGCACCCGAGCCGGGCGACCCCAGGAAAAGCCTTACACCAGGCCTGACGCGACCAGAGTCCAGAACGCTTGAAGTTTCTTTGTTTTTTCCTGTTGCCTATACATAGAGGCCCACCAGCCAGGTTCTTAGGGGGACTTCCGCAGATCTTCCGACGTGATTCTTCTCCTTTTCTTCAACTTCTTTCGTCTTTCAAATAACGTAATTCCTCATTCTCAAATATACGCCAAGTTGCTCTCATATCTTCACCCTCACCGTATATGTGTGAACCTCTTGCCTTCAGCAAACAGCAAGTTTATTCTTTGTTGTATGTAACATTTGGAAAGTATTGGATACCATTACTGACCTATCCTTATAAAGCTATAATTGTCCTGATTGCCCAACATTTCATTTGTTCTCCCTGTATAAATTGCCCAACATTTCATTTTTTCTCCTTGTATAATCCCAAATCAATCGCATGAATTTTTGGTCTGTGTAAGACAAAACAGCCTTGCAGATAATTTTCTCATTAATCCTTCTGTCCTATGTATCTCCATCTTTTCTGTGAAAATCTAATTTTTTGTCTTTTCTACACTCAGCTGAAAGAACTAGTAATGAATAGAGGAAACATTGTGGTGTTCAACATCAATGAAGAAATCTACATTGAAGCTTCTTTGCAGGCAGAATTGCTGGTGTAATTGAAATTTGAAGTTCGGGGGCGGATCAGTGAAAATAATCTTTTAAGCGATAGCTACTTATCAAATCGTAGCACAGGGGTGGAGGACAACAAGCCCAGAATCCCTTTTGATTGCTGCAGCTGCTGTTAGATCATCGTCTCTGCCTTCATGTTCCATGGATTTCAAGTTCCTCTGGAAATTTGTGATTTAAATAATAGCTTCCTGAAAGGCAATGACACCAGGCAATGCTATTCTGATATGTAACAAGTTTTTAAAATTTACATGAGAAGGGTAAATAAACAAATAAACAAATTATTTTATATGCAAAATATTTAAATATGTACATCATTTTCACTGTGAACGGCTCTTGGATGATCCGGATTTGGCAGATGGACTAGCACGGCTTCCAGTAGCACCTCCGGTACCTTGGCTCGATTTTTCGAGAAACTGAACCAGGAATTGGAACACGGTTCCCGTGGCTGTTGGCGGGATAGGCTCCTTGAGGAAGGCATTGGCCACACCGACGATATCTGTTCGCATGCCAGAAGAGCTGACCTTTCCGGTTGGACTGGCGCCCAGGTTACCCTTTCCGGTCAACTTCCCGGCACCTTGTTTTTCGAGATCCTATCAAATTTGCAACAAGATAAATACGTTGTTTTGATAAAGTGAGAACGGATAGAACAATCAATTATATACACACCCCGAACACCGCCTGAACGTCCGCGGCATCCCCAGAGGCGCTATCAGCTTGAGCTAAGACTTGTAGGAATGGAGCAGTCATAAAGACAGCAAGAATGCAAATATAACCGACTGAGAACTGCATATTGTAGATTGACTGGAATGACGAAACTAGAAGAAAGTCTATATAGCTATGCTGGGTGCGAGGCTGGTTGCGGATTCTTATGTCCTGGCTATTGTACTAAGTGGGATTGTATTGTCACTGGTGTAAGTATGAGAGGAGTGAGGGAGTGATTAAGAGCATCAGGCGTCTCCTCTTATAGTTTCAAGTTAGAAGGCATATCATTTACTCCAGACCCGTACTTTGGGAAAACAACACCAGTTTGCCGTGGAACGTTAGGGAACGCGTGCCATGCCTTACGATGTCATGTTAACGGCAAGGTGAACGAAACGTTGCAATCCGCCCAGGCTGCCCAGCCATATGAGCAGATGGAAATGGAACTGAACATGACGGTCACAATTGCATATCTGTGAGGCGGGAAGCTCGCGTTATGGTGTGACACACTGGAGTTGTGGGATGAACCCCAGTCTCTCATCTCTTGAGGGCATTGCTCGACGGCACCGCCAACGTAATATATCTAACAGCTCCATAAAAGAGCTCATAGTTCTTGATTCCGGATGTAAGGCTGGCCAACGTCGAGGTGCTCATGATGTTGGACCAAGCTCGCCTTTGTCACGGTGCCAGTGCTGAGAGCAAGATCCCATGGAGTTGGACCCTCACGACATCGTCATTGCCCCTCCAGAATTTTCTCGTAACTTTTTTTTGGCTTGAATCTGAACTGGCTCGGATTTGGTCTTAACCTGAGTTACCAACACCAAGTTGCTCCAATCCAGCCGGTTCCAGAGACATCACAAAGAGAAACGAACCAACGCCAGGCCAATAAGCAAATGTTGAAGACAGCAACAGTTACAGGCAACTGCCAGACGTAAAGCACTTGTCAAGGAAGTGGGCCAGTGGCAGGCTTTCTTTCACTAAGACATCATAAATATACTTCCTTAATTCTTCCAGGACGCATTATGCTTCCTGTTTAACATCGTCACTTGACACATACCAAGACTGCAGTGCAGCCGAACTCTGGACCTCTCTTCACACCCCTTTACTTATACCACTCACCCACCACCCGAGCAGCCTTTGAGAAATTCTGATTAAGAATCAACTCTGATCCCCCTAAATATCTTATAATGTTCGCTTTCCAACCAACTCCGAACCAAAACATGGATCTCGTTTGCAAATGGAGCAAACCACATTGCCTCAAGAACTTTTCATCCGCTGAGGTAAGTTTCAGTTGTTTCCATCACGCGAGACATGCGATCCATCTTGCTGATCAACATATTCTTGACAAAGGAATTATTCAATCATCTGTGCGATTGCCACGTAGGACGGAAGCGGAACGGAACTTTGAGCCTAATCTGCAGTTGGGAGGTCAGTCAACTTGTGGCTACATGATCATATCTTTAGTAAAAACAGTTTTTTAACGTGCTTCTCTCTTTCTTTACAGGGCTGCGACCACAAGGCTGCTAAGCGAGACCGTGAGTCGACATTTTTTTCTCCTTGCAAGCAAGAACACCAATGACTCACGTGATTTCTTTGATTCCAGATATGACCTCTCACATGATGGGTAAGACTTTCTCTTTTGGCACCTTTCAACAATTTGGCGCAGTCAGCTCACGTACAAGGACATGAAAATCTTCTTCCATCACCTCTCAGTGCATTGCCCACTGCGAACCAATGTTTGCGGGGTAAGAAATCCATCATTTTTGAGCTTTCAGCTGACTTGCACTTGTAGGAAGATTCGAAGGTTTAACTGACTGGTCTCTCTTCCGCTTTAGATTTGTGACAAGACTTTCAAGCGCTCCTATGATTTGCGAAAGCACGAAGTCACCCATACAGCCGCACACCATGAGCTGCATACTCGATCCCGGGCTGTTGTCTACACAGAACTCGAAATACCCTTTACAGTTGAAATCAACTCTTCGACACCAGTGAACCGTGGACGAGTTTACAGCTTGCCTCAAGATCAGTCTGGCAATTGGATTGGCGGGAATGTCCATCCGCCTGCCGTTGAAGTAGGCCATCGCGAACGCTCGCTTTCAGTCCCTCGTCACAATCCCTATCAACGTCCACACTCCGGCCAAACCTACCCACAGAGATCATCTAGCTGGAATAACAATTCTAAGTGTCCTTCAGATCGTCCTCAGCGCTCAGCTTCTATCGCTGAGGCCGGTCCCTACGACGTCAATGCACCTTTGTTTAACCAGTTCCAGTTCCTTCAGCAGTATTCACTTCCCAATGACGTTCCCGCGCCACATCTTTTTGGATCCACTGCTGATCCACCTTCGACTTCTTCGGGTAGCTCGGCATCATCCAACCCGTCTTCCGGCTATGTCGCGCCTTCCGGGGACTGGGCTGATATCTTCTCATTCATGGCTGACACCCGCAGGGAAAGCGAGGCCTGCTCGATACCCTCCGAGGATTTTTCGGGCTCTGATGGACTCTCTGGCCTGTTTGGTAGTGAGCCGACTTCTGAAATCCTGAGGACCAGCTCCTTACCCTGTCAAGTACTACACCCGCCGGCAAACTCCTCTTTCAATCCTTACGACCATCTAGCTACTCGTCATTCATTTTCGGCCGCCGTCCCGGAAGAGCCTCTCGCCTTGACAGACACCCAAATCCGTGACTTGCTCAATCCTCAGCAACCCTACGAGCAAGCTTACCAGGTACCGTACGTTGAATACTCCGGTCAGTTTCAATCCGATGAAAACACCCATCAAATCCCCAATTACGACCATATGGACAATCTGGATATGCTATTAAGTCTGGCAGATCTGAGTGGATTTTCTCAAGCCCCTGGAGCACCCAATGGCGCCACATTGATGGACATTCCACAGTTTCAATATCTGGGCTAGTCCCATTTTCTTGTTTCCTCAACGTGGCAGCATCATCTTCCCATCATGGATTTCTACGGTCGTGATGCTATCACCTGGAAACCTCCCCTGGTCGTCCCATTTTTGGGATCATTTATTTAAAAAATCCACATAATTACATCATGGAACACTCTCCTTTTTAGCCCATTGATGAAACTTTATTCACCCTTTCTTGACATATGCTCACTGGGCTGGCTTGAGATTTCACCTGCCTTGTACAAAATTTTCTATAACATTATCTTATAGGGTTCAACCAATATATTTGGGCGATCCGAAATTCACCTTTGTATTAGATTTTGAATGAACTGTATACTATTTTTCTGGATATAAAACCCCTGTAGCTTTTACCCCCTCCCTTTGGAGGCCTTTTTTCGCGCATCTGCACAATTAATATATACCCATATTTGACATTTTCAAGCTCAACACACATGCCCACACTTTTCCCTTGCCTTGTGCCCTTTCCGTTCCTCTCCTCCTGGTTGATGGTCTTGGCGCAAAAACTAAGGATAGAGCTTCTGCAAAGCCACACTCCCATTGTAGGGAGTACAAGAAATTTAACTGGACATGCAGAATCAAGTCCAGTCAAAATTGTCTGACCACATGTTTGCAAAAAGGCCTAATATGAAATGCCACCCAGCTCAACCATCACACCATAGTTGATGTCACCAAAATTGTGTTTTTCTGCCCTACCAGCATAACAGCAACATACGTCATGCCAATCTTCCAGACTAGCAATTATCTGTAACTTTATGATTCTGAGATTATCTAGTGTGAGATCTATGTGAGTCGTGGGTCTACTCTTGTGTTCTTTTTTCTCAAGATGATGACATAATTTCATGAATTGAATTCATCGGATTTCTTCCTAGAAGACCTGTTACAGATGTGATATGTGCAGGGTATTGAATGCCACAGGTATTGGTAATTTATCTATTTTTTGGGTTCCATTGGGTGAATGACTCAAGGTTATTTGTCAATTGTATCTTGGAGACAATCTAGCTAGTAGTGATTTGTCATTTATTTGTATACCTTTGTTACTATTTTGGCCTGCCTTTAAATGGAATCCAGCTGAAAACTATCAAAATTGAAACAAAGCAGTAGATCTAATTTTCTGAACAACAGTTTTGTTGGATTTGTTTGAATTTATTTTGTTGTTATAGATTCACTTTCTCATTGTATCATTTCCCCTTGAGCATCACAGTGAGAGACAGGGTCAAAAATAAAAGCTTACAAAACTTCATGGAGCACGAAGAAAACAATGATCACTTGATGTGAAGTGACATGTGGCTAAGTTCAGAAAGCTATCTAACACATATGTATCTGATGCATCACTGTGTCGGCCCCCTGCAATGCACAAAGGGGCCATTGTAGTTGGGATGAAGTAGAACCAGAGCTACATGGGAGCAGGGAATCGGATCAATGCATGTCGCTTTCAAGTGCAAGTTGATTTTTCATGGTGAATTAGAGTAGCCGGAGTATGCCCTCAACTTGCTTTAACAAACTGATTCTTTGGTAGCAGAGCTTGAAGCCAGTGGAAGTTGATTTGTATGCCGAAATGGTTTCCCATCCGGATCTGGGCCTTTCATCTTATCAGGTTGCATCACACTTTGCAACTCAAGAATTATTGAATGAGGCTAAAACTTTCATGTTGATCTGAGGTATGTATTGATGCCTCACAGAAGATGATGCGGTTGTGGACGTCGGGTCGGATTTCGGTTGCTTCGCTGATCCGAGCCATCTGTGGGCGGTCCGGAGCAACCCACTCAATTTTACTCGGTGGAGAAATGTTGTGTACAACATGAATATATTTATTTATTCGCTTTTCCAGATCTCCCGACAACTACATACAAAATCGAATCGACAGACGATGATCCATGCGATCAGGACGAGGATGAAGAAGAGCATCGAGCTGAGACTCGGCGAGAGAAGAACGAGCATTGCGATCTTGCCCATCCGGCTCCATTCTTCCCGCCCAGAAACTCGTTCATTGACATCACGACAACTATCAATTTATCCTACAAATGGTTCATCTTGTCAGTGGTTACAATCTCGAAAGCTTTTTTGATAGGATGATTCCATACATTGTAAAAATCGTGATTCAGAAAGCACCTTTCTAACCGGGTCTTGTTGTCAAGTATCATAGACTCGTCACGGAAACGCTACCATCAATCGACATCATCTGATGACAAATTCTTTGGCCAGCCGCTACCTATTACTCACCCTCATTTGCTAGCTCCCAATGAGCTTACGATCGGAATACCTCGTGATGAATACGCTCAGCGGCGCGCAAAGTTAATGGAAACCTTACCTGATGGCTCTGCAGTCATTATCGCTGGTGCACGAATCAAATGGATGGCTCATCACGTCTTGTAAAACCTACACCTTTTTTTTAGCAAGCTTCCAATCCAAACTCATCATATATCAACGACTTTCTTTTTTTTTTCCCCTCCTCTGCTGATGCTACGGACGAGAATGCTAGTTATCCATTCCGGCAATCGAGTGATTTCTGGTACTTGACTGGTTTCCAAGAGCCTGATTCATGTCTTATTCTAGGTCAGTAGATGATGCGCTTTGGAATAAAACACACCCAGCCTGACTTGGATTTTTTTTGGCCTAGAAAAGGACAACAGCACCAAAGGCTACACGATGACAATGTTTGTCAGGCCTAAACATGCCTTCCAAGAGATGTGGGAGGGTGCTCGGTCGGGGCTCGATGGGACGACAGAATGGTTCGGGGCAGACGTGGTATGTATGTTTCTCGAGCGTACCTATGAATTGGGCGTTTAGCCTGCGGCGTTAATTTTCCTTACGCTTTTATGAATCACCATCCCATTACAGACGTACGACATTTCAGAACTTGCGCGCAGACTGAAGCCCGTGTTGACCAAATCCACCAAATCACCCGTCTACCTCGACTTACCCTCAGATGTCGAGTTCCCCAATATACCCCAATGGAGATTAAAAGTACCTTTGATAGACTTCTTTTCCAAGAACAATGCTCAAAGCGGAAATTTGCCCGAGTTCCTGAGCGACCCGACTTGTAGTTTTGCTTCTTCGAGGTCCGACCTTGATTCCTGTCTGGCTGTTCTGGCGACCGCGCGATCATCCACTCGTGGTCAGACGGACCACTCCAAGTATCGGCCGGTCAGGTCTTTGCAAGCCAAGCTAGATCCGATCAAGATGATCAAATCTGAGAATGAATTGAAGCTACTCAGGCGGGCGGCGGATATCAGCTCGCATGGATTCAAAGCTGCTATCCGTCTGGCGGCGGAAGCAGCGCCTAAAGACTCCTCTAGTGAGCACGAACTCGTGCAGGCATTCGAAGCTGCATGTCACCGGCATTCACCCGGGGTGGGTGGTCGGATGGGATATGTACCTGTGTGTGCAGCCGGGCCAGCGGCACTCACTATCCATTATACGTTCAATGATCGGGCCCTCAAGCCTGATAAACAGCTGGTGCTTCTGGATGCTGGATTCGAGTATGCTGGCTACGTCGCCGACATCACGCGGACTTTCCCAGTCGGGAACAAGGGCAAATTCTCTTCGGCTCAGAATGATTTGTACGAGGTGGTGAAGAATGCTGAAAAGGAACTTATTACGCAATGCCGCCAAAGCTCTGGTCATTCCCTCAGTAGTCTACATCGTACTAGCTGTCAACTTTTGAAAGATGGGCTGGTAAGGCTAGGCTTCAATTTGGATCATCCAGAGGCTTTAAACAGATTGTATCCGCATTATATTGGCCATCCTGTGGGTACTGACTTACATGACACGCCATCTTGGAACCGATCGCATCGGTACGTTCACAGTTCATTATCATTTCATTCTTCACCAGATTTCCGGAGATTTGACCATTTGACCTGCTGCTCCTCAATCGACTGTTGTTTTAAGACTTGAAGCAGGCTCAGTGATCACAATCGAGCCGGGAGTTTACGTCCCAGATGAAGCCCAATATCCCAAACATTTCCGTGGACTTGGGTTCGTCTTCTTTCCTCCAATCCTGCGCACAAAAGTGGCATACTCACATATCACCCTATACGTTTGTGAAAATCTATCTCTCTCCTGGTCGCGGGTGTCGAAAAAATAAGCATTCGAGTTGAGGATATGGTCCATGTTCGCGAAAACGACCAAGTGATTTTGAGCTGTAATACTCCGAAAGAAGTGGCCGATGTTGAAGCTTGCGGCTGCGGCTTACTAGATGGAATTCGTTAATCATCTCTTCCCTTTCCCCCTTCCCTTCTTTTTCTGGAAGAAAGCAAAATCATTAGACCGTGACTACACTGGCCTATCCATTTCCAAAAAGATTAGATAAGATGTACTGGAGACAAAAAAAAGAAAGCGGCCGCTTCAGCTGGCCTTGTCAATCTGAGTCCCTGTTCCTGGCAATGATAAGCCCGAGGCTGAAAGATCCTGGCTCTTGTTTGCGAGGCGATCGTGATAACAGATCGATTGCACTTATCTTGTTTCGGTGGAGCCGTAGAGCCTTGGTGCTGGAACTTTCCGATCATCTTTCATCCGTGTTCCTTGGGATCCCCACGCGGTTAAAGCACGCTTGCCCTTCCTTCCATTCAGTGCCTCGCATCCAACCCGTCTTGCTCACTCCGCTCGGGACAAGTGCTCTCACTATCTACCCTGAGATCTGCCGAGAGGTTCTCCCCACATCCAGTCCATCATCCCATCACCTGTGTGGAACCTGAACAACATGCGACTCATAAGCGTTCTCATCTATTTGTGCATGAGTTGAGTGCGGGCTCATTTCCATATTTCTATGTAATCTGTCCTGCCGAACTTCCAAGCCAGCTGACGAGAAGTTTATCTTGGGTACGTTAAATAGTCATGTCGAGCCAAGCGTTCATAATGCTAGCGAGTTCTTCGATGGAACAGACTAAGAGGTAAGCTACCAAGAGATCACTTCTATCTCGACTTTTGGATTAACCTGAATCTTCTGTGATGACCGTCCCATTGACTCCCCTCTTTCCTCTCGCTGTCTTTCAAGGCTCATCCACACAACCACCCCGCCGTCTTTTCAAATGCTAGGGGAAGGCGGCCATTCCGCAAAGTTTGGGCCTCTGGGCGGATAGCTCTTTTATCAGGTTCCTCCGCCGTACTTTCGCATATGTACATACATTTTTTTTTTGTTGTTGTCCTCTCTCAAGCGTAAAAAAGCACACACACACACACACTCCATATAGAACCTCGTCATCATCGTTCCCGTTTCACTTTCTTTCTCTATATCTATCACATCATGTCTTGTGCGTGCAAACTCAGCTTCATTCGGGGTTTAGTTTGTAACTTCCTCACCTCTTCACAACGTGATTGTCTCTCGCTGTCGCCTAGTATCCCTATCGTGCGCGTAACGCAGTCGTTTGAGCTTCTCTCAAGAGTTCGTAGTTAGAAGGAACCCTTACCATTTGGGTGAAAGAAAGCTGTCTCCTGATTGGCAAGAGCAATCCATGGATTGCTCAACTGTTCCAATTGTTTTAAGGCATTGTGGCGGTTAATTAGAGAGATGGGTCTCACCTCAGATAAGAAAGGTGAAGGTGTTGGGGATAAATTCTTACACAATATGTTGGAGTCCAAACCTTCTATAAAAAGCCATCATTTGCAAAAAAAAAACTCTCCAACTCTCTCTGAAAGATCTTGTCACTCATTCCTTATATGTTGTACTGACCAGTTTTCAGATTCTATTTTGCAAGATTGATGAGAAAGAACCTATAGCATATGAGCCCAGCCAGATATTTATGATGAATTGAGGAACTTCCTACATAGTGGTCTGATTCCCAATCCAATCTACAATTCCTCTACTTGGATAGTACGCCTTGCTTGGTGCCATGGTGAGAAAAGGATTGCAATAAATCTCTTTCACCAAATGAAGCTTGATTTTTTTCTTCTTTTTTTTTCGATTGTGAGATTGGTGTGAAGTCCTCCATTGGCGCAGGGTATGAACAGTTTGTTTGTAATTCTGCACCATTTCCTTTATGTCATGAGTGTGAGCTTGAGGGTTGCTCTTTTGAGTACATACGTCCGCGAGTTGATGAAGCAAAGGGATGTTGTTTTTTAATTAATATATGAGTAGCGAGAAGAATCGGAGAGAAGTATAGTCGCCGAGTCAAACAAGACTGCAGTCACTCGGGAAGAGAATCCATCTACAACAACCATGCCAGAGACGACATCCGACTCAGAACCAGCGCAGTCGTCAACGATCGACTCGGCCGTGGCGCGGCTGGACGAAGCATCATACCAGCATGGGATCCAAGAGAGACAGGCCATACTGGATGCCCAAGCGGCCGACGCCTCCAAGGACGAATCGGCGTGGCAGGCAGAGAGCGAAGGTATAGCATCCTCAACTCCCTATGTACTCCATCTCCACCCATAGTACTAACTTGTTTCGACATAATATAAACAGAACTTTTGAGCGAATTCAAAGAAGGCACCGAGGTGTGTACATATCCCAGCCTCACCATCTGAGACGAAGAACGTTCTCTGATACATGCACCAAATCTCATTGGATCCATATCTTGCATCAAGGAACTCGAACTCTCCCATTCTCGAATACGGACCTTGCGGGGATTCGAAACTCATTTACGTCGATTGGCCCCCTCCCTCAAGCGGATCAACCTGCGCCAAAACCTGATCAACAAGCTCAAGTTCAGCCCCAAGATTGAGGCCACTCAGCCCGAGAGCATCCAGCCCGAAACTAAGGATATCGAGTCCCAAGACCACCACCACGATCATGACCATGATCATCATTCACATGAAAGTCATGTCCACGAGAAAGACGATCAAGCGGCTATCTCGCCATTCGAGCCCCTGGAATTCTTGGAAGAGCTAGATCTATACGATAACCAGATCGGGAAGATCGAAGGTCTTGAAACTCTTCACAAATTAAAGTATGCCCATTCTCCATTGTCCTCCTCACTTCATAAATCAAATGCGATCTCTGGATCGAGATCATTCTTACCTTTTCGCGACCCGATGTCATCATCCACACAGAACGCTGGATTTCAGCTTCAATCTGATCCGACGAATCGAAAACCTCGACTCTCTGAGCTCACTGACGACCCTCTACTTCATCCAAAACAAGGTCTGGGTTTTAAGCTTTATCTCTTTACCTCTGCCTCTCCTTCCCTTTCTCTTTCCAGATTCTTATTATTCTTTCATTGTCGTGATTATCGCCATTGTTTTTTTTTTTTTTTTTTTCGCAGGGACTGAACATTTTTTTGATCATTTCTCAACATTCCATGATCGAAATTTATTAGATCTCCCAGATCGAGGCGCTTGAAAATCTCGCCAACACGCTCACCAGCTTGGAGCTTGGAAGCAACAGAATTCGAGTCAGTAGAATCTCCATTGACCGGGCCCACTCTCATAATCCTATCTCGTGAAGGTTAATGGTGTTTCCTCATCACGTCAAATGAATACTTACAGCATATCGCCAACTTGTCTTGCTTGACCAACTTGACCGAACTGTGGCTAGGCCGGAACAAGATCTCAAAACTAGAAGGATTGGATTCTCTCGTTAACCTCCGAAGTGTGAGCGAGACGAGCAATTTCATTACCATATGGCATACGCCTAGAGAGATGCGAAAGAAGGCTGATCAGGGGTGCCATATGCGCGTCAATGTATCGCAGCTTTCAATTCAGTCCAATCGTATCGTCAAACTAGAGGGATTAGAGAACCTGGTCAAACTAGAAGAGTTGTACATCAGTCACAACGGGCTGACTTCGATAGGAGAAGGTCTTTCCGCAAATGTGAACCCCCCTTCTGCCTTCCCCTCGATTCGAAAAAAAACTGGAGACTTGGTCTGTGGGCTGATACACTGTTGAATTGTCGAACCAAATACTGGCAGAAAAAACTGCGGGTATTGGACGTGGGTGCGAATGAGATTAATGACATGAGCGGGATTGAGGGTCTTAGTGAGCTCGAAGAACTATGGGTGAGTCAGGAGTTTGACTGCACTGCATCGCAGAATCATACCAGGCGTGACTTCGTCTGCTCTTCCCGTATGACGAATGTGGACGGCGCTGACGGGATTCTTTCTTTCTTTTCCCCCTCACTGCGCAACCAAAAAGGCGAACAATAATAAGTTGACGGTTGCGGGATGGATTGCGATCGAAGGCTCGCTCTCGGCAAAGGCGATGACACATCTCCAGACTGTCTACCTCGAGGGAAACCCCCTGCAAGTCGAAATGGGCGCTAACTATCGCAGGAAAATCATGCTCGCTTGTCCCCAGCTCGTCCAAATTGACGCCACGTATGTCGCCTCCCCCTCCTCCTTCCCTCTTCTAACAAAATGTGATTTAATGGCTTTTTTTGTTGTAGGTTTGTGAAAACTCAATAACGTTAAACACCGCGAGAAAAAAAAAAAAAACCATTGTGATAAAACCCGAATGAAAAGTTAGGGACGGGAAGTAGTTATCTATAGATATGCGTCTCCAGCTGAGGAGTCACAAATGATCAGGTCATAGGGGATGGATACGCGGAAGTGATCTACACATGCATGCTTGCTCCGCTACTCTTCCTCACCACTCAAGTTCCATCACAATCTCGTCGAATACATACATAGATATATTTATACAGATTCGGTATACATACCAAAGAGCGTGCGACGGCTCTGGCCTATTCATTCCTTGCCGGATGTGTACCACTATATATTTACATTCTCTCACACCCTTATTTTATATATACATACATATGACTTGAAGGCGTCTGGCCTCTGCTCTTGTTTCCTATCACTTGCGGGTGCTGGTGTGCCCGCCTCCTCTAGACTACATAAGCTTGATCAGACTAGGGCTTGGGGGCTCTTCCTTTCTGTACTCTTTTCGTATCACAAATACCCTTTTAATATGTGCGACCCAAAAAACGGGGGGTTCAGAGTGGTTGTTGATCATCGTATATTTGCCCTTGCCCCGCACTGGGTCCACATCGTCTCGTCAAATGACCACATCCCTACATACTTCAGCTTCAGATCAGGAGCATTCACCAGTTGAAGAGAATCCTACGCGACGCGCAACCATGTAGAAGCCATCTGATCAGGAAAGACCTCTTTCGTGCCGTCCAATTTTCCCTCAAGCAAAAAAGCCAAGAGCTTGCCATTTACGTACCTGTCTTAGTTTGTGTTATCTCCTCTACATTTGCTGGATCATTTATGAACGCAAACAAAATGGACTTCATGGCCGTCAAGAGCGGGCACTTGGAGGGCCTGGTGACCTGGGCGGGCGCAGGCGGCGACGTCCGAAGGAGGGCCTTGAAAGCTGAGTGCACATTTTGGCGTGACCAGCACCTGAGGACTTTTGGTGATGAGTTTGTGCCAATCAGTTTTGGCCCCACTTCCACCAATGGCCGATTCGGTGCCTTTGGGCCCCTGGGACGCGTCTTTTCCGGGATGCTATGTAGCCCATCTTTTCCGATTTCCCCTGCTGTTCAGAGGTCCCATGGCTCTTGTGAGCTGTTGCCAATGGATTGCCTTAGACTAACTAACCGAGGTTTTTAAATCCTTGCACCTGGTTTCCGATTGAAGAGCCCCATCAATTTCCCGATCAGCCCCTCTGTTTGCCCACAACTCCTTCCACAATTTTAAACCAGTGCTCGTTAGCAGGAGCCAATAGCCGAGATGCAAACAAATGGTACAAGACCTCAACTTATGGCCAAATGGCTATCAATGTCATGAGGGTGACAAGTCTCTGAACTGTTGTTTTTTCCAGTGGAACAAACTGTCCTCAGTTGCTATTCATAAGCTAGAATCTCAAGTATAAATTATGTGTAGAGGAGACAGGAGGAGACTAACAGATCATATTGGGCTATATCAGGTGAAGATGAAGGGCAAAGCCTTCTTCAGCTCTGGACCGTTGCACCAGATGGCTATGTAGAATGGCCCCTTTGTCCTTCGCAGGGAGATTGAGCGCCAACAGCTGAACAGTTCATCTAGGCTACGGTATCCAGCTCAAAACAAAGCCCACGGTCGGGAGGCCGGTGAATGGCTGATGTGCCACCATGTTCGTGAGTGGTGGGTGGCATGCCAGCCTTAGGCCCTTCCGTCAAAGGGGCTTATGATAAGCTCGGGTAGCTATTTGGACTTGTAAAGTTATACTGGTTCATCTAGCAGTTATTTATTTATGTATCTTTCCCTATCTTTCCTGATGTTGGTTTCTCGAGGCTGAGAATCCACGGCCGGCGGCGGTCAGAACTTCGGAGTCGGAGGTGCGCTTTTTTTTTTTTTTTTTTTTTTTTTTTGCCGCGTGCGTGTTATGCACCATTTTTGTGGAGGCGGCCGACGGCAAGATGCCCCCACAGGCGTCATTGAATCCGACCTCGTACATATGTACTCGTGAAGCACGTTTTCCCCACAAACACTGCTCTTCCCCTCAATGAATGTGTACAATTGATTATGACTGAGCAGTGCTCGGCTCCCTGGGGAATGACTGAGTGCCGAACCAGGAAGGGCCGAGTTCTAATGTATTGAGGAACAATCGAGGGTGCTCATTGGTGTTCGGCGATAGTGGCAGTGAAGATGGGGAATCACGCTGAATCGAAACGTTCCACAGGAGACCGGATTCCCCGCAACTCTCCCTAGAACCAATTTGGGAGCTGTCTTCCAATCTGGAGATTGCCCCATGCCTGCCTCCAAACATGAAGATCAACCCAAGCTCCCCCGCGCCCAAGGAGGCTGTAAGCGACCACACCTTCCATGCCAAAAAACTGTTCAAGCAAGATGACTGGCAGGAGGGGTGGTGGCTTTTTGCTATCCTTCATTGTGTTCACCCGGGCTCTAGGCGGGTGCCTGGGTACCTCCGCATTTATATGGCTGGCTCTGTTGCGAAGTTTCAAGCAAGTGGGTGCGGTTGCATGTTCTTAAATCGGCGTGCCAGGTATTCCGCTATTCCGCAGGATACATTATTCTTAACTTGTTCCTCACTTGGAAGTGTAACTGTGGGCACATCCGGTCTTCATTTCCGTCAGTGGCGGCTCATCCAGGCGTATCCGCTTCCATGCCCTATTACCATCTCCTACCACATACTCCAGGACGATCTGCCGTCTCCTGTGGTACGATTCAGTCTTGCGGGGAATCACTAAATCAGTCTGGAATCAGCATTGCCAGCGGCACTCCGGAGTCAGCCAGCCGCCTCACGACCAAATGAGCCAATCGGTGTCACGGTGAATCGGAGACAAGATCCCGTTGCACCGCTCATCATTTATTTATGTGGCGTCCTCAGACGGAAACGACGAGAACGAGTCTAAAATACATTGCTTTCATACCGGCATGCATCTGCATCCAGATTCGAGACTACATAGTAGTATGTATGTCATTGAATTGTGTCAGAAGCCTTCAGAAATCAGGTCAGTCGACTCGTGAGCGTGGGATGTCCCATGACGCGTTCGATGTGTACTGCCACATACAATACAAAACAAAAACATACGGTTGTCAGCAAGACAGAGCTTAGCCGAAAAGAATATATAAACAGCCCCCTTTCCTATCCGAAGAGCGTGGTCCTGTCCTTCTGCTCTGCTGACCCTCCTGCTCACAACCATCTTAACAATATATACCACCATACCATGAGGATTTCTTTACAAGCCACTACGGCGACGTTCCTGTCAGCCGCTATCTTGCTAGCTGCCAACATCAATGCCTACACCACTCCTCAGCAGAAGTCCCCTCAAGTTAAGGGATACTATCCCAGTTATAATTACGAAGCACAGTCGCCTTCCAGCATCGATTGGTGTAAATATATATACCCTCCCCATCTCCATCATTCCACCCATCTGTGATCTGTGACAATATCTGTGATGTGGTTCTGACTGATGTTTTCTTGGTTCACCGCATTCTCAGCTGCCTACACCGACGTTCTATACTTTATGGTGATCCCTCAAGCGAACTTCACCTTGAGCTACGATCCCAAACTGACGTGGGCACAAGGTGAAAAATTGGTGGCCGAGTTCGTTGCTGAGGCTCGCAAGCGTACGTTTCCGCGATCCCCTTCTCCGAGCTGGCTCCTCAACTGACTCGCGACGCCCACATCCTTTGTTAATCACTTAGACAACGTCAACCCTCTCTTGAGCACCGGTGGTTGGACCGGTTCACAGTGCGTATCAAATTGACGGCCGTGACGCGCGTAGTCAACTGCCAGCTAAGCCCCTTCCACTCTTGACAGGCATTTTTCAACCCTTACCAGGACGGAAGAGTCCCGCAAGAAATTCGCCAAACTACTCGTTGATTTCGGCAAGAAACATGGGTTCGGCGGAATCGAAATGGACTGGGAATGTAAGCTTCAAAATCCGAATCTGCCCTCTTGCTGCATTTCCTCACCTTTTAACCTCCATCTCTACTTTTTTTTTCCGTAATGCAGACGCCAACGGGTAAGCTGCACTGGAAATCACGTGCATGTCGCATTACTCAACCCATCTTGATATTCCTTTTATTTATTTAGTCAAGGCATCGGATGTAACAGCAAGGACCCGGCCGATGTCGTGAATTTCGGCAGACTTGTCCAGGTATGAAATGATGTGTTGAATGCAATTGAAGGAAAGCTTTTTCAGCTCAAGCCATTGCATAACTTCGAACTGAACAGGAAATCCGAACTCTTTGGCCCCAAGCCTCCTTGACCGCCGCCTTGAGTATCAACGGCTTCATCGGCGCCACCGGCGGCCCTGCTACTAAGGAGGAGGTATCTCTACTGCAGCAACATCTGACCTACGTGTAAGCTATCATGCGCTCTTGCTTGACAGTGCGACGTGCTCGGATCTGAGACTTTTGTTTACCTTGGCGTAGAAACCTGATGGCCTACGACGTTTACGGTGCCTGGGCTCCTACTACTGGCCCACTCGCTCCCATCTATGCCACATGTGCCCCACCCGCCTTTGCTCAATCAGTTGAAACCGGTCTCCAGATAGCTCAAAAGCAAGGATTCAAACCTTCTCAGGTTGTCTTGGGTATTCCTGGTTATGCCAAGCGTCTGGAGCTCACTTCGAAGACACTGGTGGCCCAGACCGTCAATGGCAAACCAACTTACTACTACCAAAACCACACCTCTGTCACCCCCGTAAGCATCATCCTTCAACTGGGTCCTTCATCATACTACAAGCACAAGCATCCGCTGACACCTCATTTCCCTTGCTTCGTGATCAGGCCGGTGGCAAATTTGACGACAAACCGGGTACCGACATCTGTGGAAACGCGCAGAACTGGGGAGGCTCATTCCTCGTGACCGAACTAATCAGCAACGGTTGGTTATCCAAAGACCAAAAGAAAGGCATCAATGGATACACGCGTTATTATGATTCCTGCAGCGGCCAAGTAAGCGGGCACTTTTCTCGACATGATGAGTCCAACTTTGAAGCTGATTCGGAGGTCATCCTCGTGCGCCTTTCTGTCTACAGCCTTTCCTGACCAATGGGAAGTACTTCATCACGTATGACGACGAATTCAGTACAGTGGACAAGGCCAAATATGCCAAGAAGCAACAATTAGGCGGCATCTACTTGTAAGTCTCAATGGACGCGTGACGATATGTCTCGCGCTTCCTTCGGGTTACCATCAACAAGCAGACTTTCTAATGTGTTGTTGTTCGTTCTCTCATAGTTTTGATACCATGGGCCCGGCCGCTTCCACAGTTAGAGCAGCGGGCAAAGCCCTGCGCAACTAGAGGCTCCCAAGCGTCCCTAGGATATTGGGGATCCGTATTTAAATGTATACAACCGCGTGCCGCATAAAAAAGTATCGAGTTGGACTCGTCTGTTGATTCCTCTCGGCAGTCCACACACACACACACACACACACACACACAGACCACATTATCTCTTTCTCCACAGACTCTTTTTCTTCTTTTGGTTGGTTGTTTGTTTTCATTCTGGACGAGGATCGTCCGTCGCTCTTGTTCTTCCATAATCCCTGCTGCTTTCTTCTGGGACTTTATGTTTGTTTGTTTGTAATTTCAAAAGGTTCTCCCGTGGTATCACTTCCTCAACGGATGGATTTCAATCTCTTTTGCAGCGCGAGAGGCCTTGGTTCCTAGCCTTTCCTAGCTTATCACATGCCTTGGACCGCAGTCTTTGTGCAGCCCTTGCGAGGCCGCCATGGCACTGGGCACCCAGGCCCGCCCTCTCATACGTAAACCACATCTGATATCGCAATGGCTATGTATCCCACAGTTGCTGGTCTGTTTGGCTCGAGACGGCCTAAGACGGCCGTTCAATGCTCAAACCTCATCGCCCGAAATGCGTGTACTTAATTTTAGGTTTCCAGAATCGCATTGCTAAACTGCTATGTAAACCTATTCTTGCGTCACTGACTTACTGGAGGACTTCCCTCCACTTGTAATTCCAAATATATTCGGTCTCATTCCTGATTTTGATCCTTCTTTGATGGTGAAAATCATTGACATTTTGTAAGTTCCCAGCGAAATTCACAACATCTTCTCATGCCCTTCCTCGTTGTCTGCACTACATATGCAGATCTTTTTTTGGCGGTCGGGTCTGGCCGGGTTCAAGGAACCAACAACGACGGAGTTGTCATTTTCTGAGAGCCGATATCATTGCGCAGGATTTGTCCCCCCCCCCCCCCCCCCCCAAGTCTAGCCTCTCTTCATCTTATCTTGCAAGAAACATTGCGCCCTATTCTTTCGAACCAGATTTTGTATGACTTCAAATGCGCATCGGCATACGTAGTCGCAGTATCGGAGTGTGTAGATTCTTCATGAATTAGTTGTCCGCCTTCTTGGAGATGGATTGCCTGTGTCTCGCCTAAACTGTGGCATTTATTGACAGATGAAAATTTACGCAACTTCACGCTCACTTGATGTCTACCACCATGCTATACCTGCCTTCACCCTCTTCACTTAAATTGTGCCGAATGAATCCAACACTTATATGTCGAGATGCCCAAGCCCCAAGGGGTCCCTTGGAGAGTTGATAGGTAAAATATGCCCAAGTTTTCAACATCCATACCATGAATACGGTGGCTTTCATCCATTCGTAAATAGAAGCCATTCTATACATAAATATTTAGTTTGATGCTTTGGCATTGGTTAATATCAATTCATACGCGGATGTGCTTTTGAGTCTAGCTGCCAACCGCCAAACCAAAGGTGATGGAATGGGCCATGGCCCGGAAGGAGCGATTCGGAGCTACACCATGGCCCAAGTCAATGTTCTGACAATGGAGTCTGGGTAGGTTGACCAAACGTTGTGTTGCTCCTTGCAGAGCAACGTTTTGTAACCCTTGGCAAAGTTGTCACCACATGTCGTTGGGGTCCTAGATACATTGAGGGAACGGTTACAGACATGGCAAGCCAACTTCCTGAAGCCAATCCCTCAAACCTGTGAATGTTGACAGACCGTTCAGGTCATCCAGTCCACAACGTTCACAGGTAGTTGCTAGAACGTTGTGGGAAGAGGGTTGGCATGATTAAAACAAGAGTATAAAAGTCAGCCACTCATCACAGCTTGAACCCAGGACATTGATGCCACTGGACTGATCATGATCAGTGCCCAATTGGTGGATCTACCGCTGGGACATGCCAGATTAGATTGCTGACTGGATTCTTTCAATCTCCTCAACAATCCAATCAAAGCTCGCCGCAGTTTTTGTACTCTCTTCTTTTTTATTTGTTCCAGTCTTTAACTTTCTTTTTTTTTTATTCTTTTTCTTGCTGCCAGCTTTCTGGAGCGTTCAAGGACATGTCTGCTGGATGAACCAACTTTGTAGTTGAAAAAAAAAAACCCCACTCTGGGATGTTGGCAAAACGTTACAGCCAACGTCCTACAGCTCATGATCTCGGTGTCGTTCTGGGAACAGGACGCAAGAGGGCCACCGTACCCTCGACGTTATCAAGCTACCGTTGAGAAGACGGAAGGCCAAAGAGTGCCCGTCCAATCAACGATCAAGAGGGAATCGTCCTCTGAACGGTGTTGAAACCGCTCAGAGGACGTTCACGTTCCCCAAACGGCTGCTCTAACCCCCACCTGTCCCCTCAACGCGCGTCATCTCGCTGAGGGGACCCTTCCGTCAAATGAACGCAGGGGCTTCAAACCACCCTGGTTTGCCAAGACGTTGTGGGATTCTTTCCGTCAAGAAAGTGGATCCCATAACGTCCCAGCATCTGCAGTGGCATACCAACGTTGCCGCGGTTGCTGGGACGGTTTTCTGACCCAAATGCTGAGGGAACGAAATTCGATCCCTCGATCGCTCCTGTGGTGTAATTTTCGTGCCTTTGTCTTGCCTGGCCCATGTCGTTGATTCCATTTTCTTGTCGTGACTCTTCGGTTGGGCATCCGTGGTTGACAACGTTTGCAGATTGGTTTTCAGTACCCCGGCCGTCACCCCGCGCCAGATCTTTTCGGCGAGGCACCGTACATAAATACATCGTGACACAGAGTGTGTTCCGTGAGCGGTCCTACACCATGTCAACATTCCTTTCTGTTAGCTGGAGACGGCCGCTCATCCGACGACGCTCATCGCACGAAATAGAGTGTTGTTGAACTTTTATGTCAATAGATTTCCGGGTATTCTTCCAGGCACTACCCTTACAAGATTCATTGTCTGTTGAAAGCTTCCAAATCGGATCGCCAAATCTGTTCTTGCGTCGGTAACTGACCTTGGAAGTCGGCACAGTGTCTGACACCCTTCTGAGTCTGGTCTGAGTCTGATCCTGGATCTTGATGTTCGTGGCTGCGACTAACTGGTGCCGTGCCTTAGCAACGGCCGGATGAACGCAATGCAGCGTCTGTCTCGGTGCCTATTTAAGGAGCCTCTCTGTCGCCACCCAGTGCACCTCAACAAGCATCAAAGTAGGCCATCGCCAAGCCAGTTTTACCTCCTTCCCTTTCATCGAACACCAATCGGCTCCAGCAAACAGCCTGTACCAACCCCGGCGAAAACATGAAATCTTTTGCTCTCTGCCTTGCGCTCCTGCTTACCGTCCTACAAATTCAATCCTCATCAGCCAAACCTCTTCTTGGGGCCAAGTTGTTCCAACATTGCTCCACCCAATCCGGACCCTGCTGATCCTTCGGTGGAAAACTCCTCAGGTCAGTCTTGCTCCCCACAGTTTCACGCAAATATCTCTTCTCACTCTCTTCTTTGCTATGTGCACTTTACAGGACTCTTCGACCAACGGCGTAAATGACGTTTGCTGCGCCAAACCATCTGAGTCGCCAAACCATCTGAGTCGCGCAGGATTTGCTCCGCTCATTCTTTCATCATGCCTCCCTCATTCTTTCACTCTGACTGCTTGTTCTTTCATCGTCTCTCGCCAATATCTTGCTGCACCATTTTCTCCAAGCTACTTTTGTGTAAACTCGAATTGTCCATAGTCGCAGCGGTGTGCTTGATTCGTATTAATTAGTTGTGCACGCATTCTCTTCCATGGCAAGGCATTCCCTGTGTTGTATCCAACTGTGTCACAGAAGATGAAATGTTCACAAATTCGCGCTTGCTTCACTTGGCCTCTTTCATCATGCTCCACTTACTTGCACCCTCTTCCATCCCTTTAATAATGGGTACATAAACTGTGCCGCATGCATCCAAAGGTGGATGCACAAGGGGTCCCTTGGAAATGTCAAAAGGTAAAGGAACTCCAACATCCATAAGGAAGGTGTTTCCATTCCCTTGTAAATAGCAGTCTTTGTCTCCTGGATTTGTTTGAGGCCTTGGCATCTAATATCATTAGTGAATTTGCATTTGATTCTCTATGTCTAGCTGCTCACTGCCGAGCCAAAGGGGAAGGAATGGGACATGGCCCGGAAGGAGCAATTTGATACCGGTTTTTGTGACTTGGTCTGGTCCAAGCTTATTCAAGTCCACTCCCTGCAGGGCATGCGAGAATCGCATTGCGCCGACCGCAGATAGGCTTTGTCAAGGAAATATGAATATTCAAGTTCCTTCAGAGTAAGAAGCTCGCAGTCATGGTACGAACAGCCGGTTGCCACCTTGGCGAAGGCGGGATGAGCGAGGATGAGCGTCATGGAATGTTCCGGACTTCCAACCAAGACTAGGGTGCGCGTGTCGAAGATGAAGTGTTTTGTGCTCTCTCTTGTGAGATCGTCCTCGGCGTTACCTTCTCCTTCGGCTAAGTCCAATGATCCGGATTCTTTACATCCCAGCAACCCGTGCTCTTAGGCTACGGGACTACCCGGATGCAATGGTTGTTGGTAAACCCTTCCCAGGTGAGTCTTGCGCTCTGATTACATACTCTCAGGTTGCATCCATCACGCAAACACCGTCTTCTCATTCTCTGGCTCGTCCTCTAGGCACTCCAATTTTTTTAGCGTCCAGGATGGAGAGCTATGTATCAAACGCACAGCTGTCATCTTCTGAGAACCGGCTGCGTTACGCAGAACTTGTTTGTTTTGCACCTTTTTCTTCATCTTTTTCACTCATACATAACATGGCCCAAACCGCCTTCTTTTGGAGCAGTTTTCTCATGATCCCGTATTGTATATCGTCCAGTATCGGAGTGCTACAATTTAGATCCTCATGAATTAGTGCACTTGTACATATACATGAGAGCTTCCTGGGCTGGATCTGGTACATAACTGCGTGAATCGTGATATTATGTCGAACGTGAAAATAATTGTTGGTTTACGGTCCACCCTGGCCTGTATACATATATATCACGAGTCGTCAGATCGCGCATCGTATTTTCGGCTAAAGAAGAAAACATAATGACGGGAAGTCGCCGAATCACGAGCAAGGGGCGGACTGAGGAGCTCAGACGCCAGCCACTCATGCTATAGTCGTTTATAAGGACAATCCTCTTGGGGCTCATCATCCCGTGTATCTCCTCCAGGTATCTGAGGTATCCCTTGCTTCCACTCAGCTACCCTGCATATCTGCAGCTTTATTCCAAATATATATATCGTATTTAAATATATCTCGAGATACCCTTATCCCCGCAACACCCACTCACAACAAACATTACCTTTCAGCCTTCCTCTTGCAGACTGTCTCCGTTCAAAGCACCTCCCAGTCAGGTTCAAGCTTCGATCACCTCTTTCCGTCTATAGCTGCCGTTTCCCAACCCGCATCCGACCAGTACTCCATCGACGCACAGGAGCAGATAAGCCGCATAATATGAGGTCGACAACTTCGTGGGCAGCCTGGCTATCGTCATGTATCCTCATCTTCTCCCTTCTGGGGACAAGCATCGTGGATTCTAAGAAGCACAAAGGCGCATGCAGGAGCACTGGCAAGTTCAGGAGAATGAAGAAGGTTATGGGTTACTACCCCGTTTATAACTTCGCTATACAATCTCCCAAGCAAGTCGATTACTGTAAATCGCGCTTCTACCTTTGACAAGTTAACACTTCCCGTTCAAGATTCAAACTCATTATTGAAATTCATCTCTTCCTCTTGGTCACCCCTTCTCATATTCTCTAGCTCTTTATACAGACGTATTGTTTTTTGTGGCTGTGCCCGAGAAAAACTATACTTTCTCATACGGTGATAGGCTCACGCCTCAGCATGCGGAAGAGTTGGCAATCGAGTTCGTTAATTTGGCAAAGCAACGTCAGTCTCAACTTATTCTCAGCCTGTCTGGGTTTAAACAAGAATATACACACCATCTAGGATTGCCGGTTGCTGAACTTTTCCTTCTCTACTTTCGGTCTCCATCCTACAATTTTTTTCTGATTATCACTGATCAGACAAAGCAAACCCGCTGATTTCTTATGGCGGTGCGGAGGGCTCAAGGTCCGTTCGCTTATGGATTCCCTTCCTTTTATCAACTCCATTTCACCTCCAATCATATCCCTCCATTCGCAGGTACTTCTCAGAGATGACCTCTACGGATTCCCGTAGGAAAGCATTTGCAAAGGCGCTGGTCAAATACGCCCAAAAGCTCGGCTTTACCGGGATGGACCTTGATTGGGAATGTGAGTTTATCTCGCCGAAATCCCTCCAGGAAGTCTTACCAGTATATGAAGCTGACCTGATGTTCGATCTTGATGTAGCCCCCAATAGGTATGTTTTTTAGTCGACTGCGATCTCGGTGTGGCTAAATTCATGAGCTATCCAATCGTAATATTAATGCTGCGCACGACTTTTTTTCCCTTCAAGTGAGGGACCTGGTTGTAACACTCACTCGCCTAAAGATACTGTCAACTTAGGCCTTCTGCTCCAGGTATGATTGTCTCCTTCTCATCGGATTCCTTTCAGGCTTTGATCCCCCCACTTCCCCTTGTCAACGCGTCACCTTCAACAGGAAATCAGGCATTTGTGGCCTCAAGCTCAGCTCACTGCTGCCATTGGCCTTTCGGGGCTCACTGGAGCCGATGGCAAGCCTGCCGGCCCGTCTGAGATGTCGGCGATCGTGGAAAACTTGGATTTTGTGTCAGTGAAAAGGATCATGTGGAGATGCGCGGCCTCTGCATTGACGTCTTTTTTATGGACACAGTAATTTGATGGCTTACGACGTGTACGGGACTTGGGCTAATACTACCGGCCCCTTGGCTCCGATTTATGGCAACTGCGCGCCGGCCGGATGGGACATAGGGATCGAAACCGGTCTTAAGGTCATGAATAAGCAAGGCTTCAAAGCCCAGCAAATCGTCTTGGGTCTCCCTGCCTATGCCGAGCGTCTCCAGCTAGTCTCCCCCAAGCTTGTGCCGCAGATCGTAAACGGCACCGAAACATTGATTTATCAAAAATATTCCCCAATCGTTCCGGTAAGTTTTTTTTAACACAGGTCAGTTGCTAAGTGTTCACTCATACCTTCTTTTGCCCTCCTTCTCAGCCCGGAGGAATCGCCGACGACAAGCCAGGCTTTGATTCTTGTGGTAACAAGCGGGGGTGGGGAGGTTCCTTCCTCACCACCGAGCTCATCTCCAATGGCTGGTTGTCCAAGGATATGAAAACTGGTCGGAACGGCTACAAGCGCCACTTTGACAAATGCAGCGGAACTGTGAGCAACTGGTTGACTGTTTACTCCCTAATTTCAACTGATCAAAGGTTGATGTGTTTATCTCTCTTTGACACACGAAAGCCTTTCCTCACCAATGGGAAATTTTTCATTACATATGAAGACCACCAAACATCCGTCCGCAAAGCCGAATGGGCCAAGGAGCACGAATTAGCTGGAGTTTTCTTGTACGCTACTCTTGCCAACCAGCCTTCATAGCCATAGTCTGACATCATGCGCTACTGCACCCTCTTCATGTAGCTTCGATACCACTGGTCCCACAAACTTTACCGTCTCTGCTACTGCCCAAGTGCTCTAGTGAGCCACTCACTGGCCCAAAGATTTTCACATTTTCTCAACGTCAAGTCTTCAATCATCCGTCCCCCGTTAAGTTATTCCTTTGAGTTTCACTCGTGATGATTGCTCACTATTGTGATCAGAGGATGCTCAACTAAAGATGGAACAAAATCTTGAATACTCGATCACTTCATTCTTTCCATTCTGATTGTGGTACACTTGTATATCTCTGGCCCAGGTCCCAGGATGCCGTTATTTATCGCTCATTTGTTCCACTTCTGCGCTCCTTTTCATCATCTTTCACATCAATTGGGGTTTTTGGTGGTCTTTATGGTTAACTGTCTTGTTATATGATTCTTGAATTAATTGGAGCAGTGCTGAATCAATATGGATCGACAGCTTCTTGATCAATCTTGCAGAGATAGTAAATTCAAAAATATCCAAACTATATAAAGTGCTAGATTTCTGTGAAGACAAGCAGTGCTTCAGATTGATGATGATCTATTCTCAATCTTTAGAGTAGAGTTACTGATTGCTAACTCAACCAAGTCCCACCCTCCGTGTGGCCAAGTGGTGAAGCATTGCTATTGCCGACCGGAGGGAGGTACCCTTCCACATAATGATATGATACATATAAGAGAAGAAATTTAATGTTGAGAGGAAAGGAATATGATAGGTCAGGAAACCGAGTAAAAATGGAGCAGCTGCTTGCATGTCCCAATGGGTGATCGTGGGTACATACTTGCCCCTCACAGGGGCACATACATACATCAATTGCTGGCGCAGTAGAGACACTCCCCGGTGTCCATTCTGGAGGCTTTTTTGAGGGGCTTTGGGCAGGTTTTTCAAGAGATGTTTCTTTTTCTCATTTTCATTAAAATGTGCCATCAATGTGGGCACTGGGCAACTCAATATGGATCCTCGAGTTGGAATTACTTCACTTCACTTGAACGGCCCACATGAAGCACTTGCAGAGCACCAGGACTCGTGAGCTCATTCACAATCCGCTCATAGACATAAGGGCAGACCAAGGGCCATTGATTGGGTTGCATGACAGGACCAGCATTGGCCAACCATGAGGGATAGATAGATTTGAATCACCAGTACACTATATACATTGCAAGGGACATACACAACACTATTGGCATATTCCCTATTCTTTCTTTTTGTATTTATATAGGAGACAAGAAAAGAGGGTATGTAGGACAGAAAAAAATGCAAGAAACAGTTATATGGGATTATATATGGGCAACAGAGGGTATTTTTCTTTGCGTTATGTTTTTTTTCTTTCTTTCTACGACATACAGAGGTGTTCTTCACACTAGATGAAAATAGAGGACGGATTGAGATATATATTTATATGCAAGCGATACTAAGAAAACTTCGACAAGAAGAGCAAGAAAGAGAGAAAAAAAAAGGGGAAGGGGAGGGGGGGGGGGAACTTAAGCTTGGATGGAGCAGATATCCTCCTGTTTTTTACCGGCCATAATTTCGACAACGTTTTTGAAGTCGAACCACCAGGCATGGCGGCCTCTGCGATTGACGAAGTCAGCATTCTCGACCATTTCCTTGAGGTTAGCGAAGCGGATCTCGCTTCCGGTGATGACGATAGTGGCCCACTTATCCTCGGCGTCGAGCGAGACTCGTTCGACGGTGGGCAAGGAGGTGTTGCGGTTAGCCATGGGTATGGTGGGCGAACGCAGCTCGCTCGGGTTGACCTTGGAGCAGTGGCGCTCCAGGAACGCGATGCACTGGATCGACAGCCCCACCGCCCTCGTCCGGTCCCGCGGGGACGGGATCGCGCCCTGCAGGGTATGCCCCAGACTCACCTGCCGCGCATCAAACAGGCCCCGGCCTTCCTCGTTCAGAATCCGCGTCATCGACTCGTTCGTGTACGTCTTCGAAGCCTTGTCCGACCGGATCAACAGCCGCCCCAGCGATCTGCCCTTCCGATCCGCCATGAATCGTCGCTTCAGGAATTGCACATCTTTCGTGATCTGCTCTAATCCAATCGGTATCTCCGGCGTATGCACCACCGCTGCTCCAGTCTGACCCGCCGAAAAGAAAAGGAATGAGCATGTTTCTCTAAAGATGTGGTTGCATGGGACTCCAACTTACCGCCAAGGCGCCGAGCATAGCTATGTAACCACATTCTCCTCCTTGTGTCTCGACGACAAACACTCTGCTTCGGCTTGCTGATGCGCTTTGTCTGATTGCATCACACGCTTCGACCAAGACGTTGATACTGGTATCGCTTCCCAAACTCCATTCTGTGAGCGGAACATTATTACTGATCGTAGCTAAAATGACCATATTACAACCATCAGCAAACTTCTTCCGCACGCAAGAGCTGGTGAGATAAGCTTAGCGCAAGAAAAAAATCGACTGACCTGGTAGATGCACCATGGGTATATCCAACTCCTTGTATTGACTCTTGACCTCGTCAAAGAACTTCAAGCTTCGCAGGACCTCGAACCCACCGATGAGCAAGAGCCCGTCAAGCTTGAACATCTTGATCCGAGCGACGATTTCTTCGATGTTCTCGGCGCAGGGCAGCTGGCGGTTGGTGCCCAGCTCGGATCCCCCGCGGGTCGTCCACTGGTCAACCCGCAGCCATCCTAGCTCTTCCACATGCCCATCGAGCAGCCCCGTCCAGCTATTGAAAATCGCCAACGGCGTGTGGCCCCGTGTTAAGCAGTACCGCACAGCAGTCCGCGTCGCCGCATTCATCCCTCCCGCTGGCGCACCAATACTGAGAGCCAGGTGGACGTAAGCTGGTAAGCGCATAGAGTAGAGCCATCATAGATTTAACACTCAACTGAATGATCCCTATCCGCATGCGTTGCGGAGCTGGGAGCTTAATTCGCTCGTCAAGCCGCGTGGTGGCGGCAAAAGCGTCAAAACTGTTTCGATATACTGTATCTCTAAGACTCATGGCATGTTTAAAATCCTTGTTGGCAATCGCTTTAGCGAGGGCTTGAGTCTGATCGAGTTGTATCAATCAATTGCATGGAAATAAGGATCAGCGACTGGTTGAAGAGGGGCAAAAAAGAAGAAGAGGGATCCTACCGTTTCTACGGCTTGCATGAGTGGGACGCGGATAATCTGGTTTTCTCTCAACCCAATCAAGGGACTTTCGCCGCCCGGATTACGAGATAATTCCAGGACGGCCTCCACGGCCTCGATCCCCTGCAAGGTGGCGAGGATGCGGTCGTATGCACAGGGCTTCCCCCCTCGTTGGGTGTGGCCGAGGGTGGTGACTCGCGTATCCAACTTGAGCCGGTCCGTCAGGATCGACGCAATATAATCCGCCTTGATCGGCTGCAGATTCTTGTCAATCGCGCCCTCCGCTACAATCACTATGCTCTTCCGCTTGCCCATCTCTCGATGCTGTCAAAACCAAGTCACAGTCAAATCGGCGATTTCAGTTACATGATACCCTTCTCACGACGACAAATCAATGATCACTTGGTTACAAGTGACATATCAAACTACAAAGGTCCCTTGGTGCTTTGAGATGTCACTTGGAATCATGCAATTATTGATTGGCCCGGGTGTCTGCAGATCCTCACAGATTCTCGATCAGCAACTCACTCTCCGCAATGCCTCACAAAGTTCGTGCTCCCAATCGTCGTATGCAGGTGGTTTTTCAGGTATGAAAACGTAATCTGCTCCAGAGCTGTCAAAGAAGCGTGGACATTGATCTCTATGAATTTCATGAAGGGTTTCATGCTTGCATGCGTGTAGATTTTGGATTTGTCGAGTAGTAACATGAGAGCGCACCTCATCCCGGCCATCAAGGCAAGCCAGCCGCAATTCCTTCCCATGACTTCGACGACGAAAGCCCTGGAGTGAGAGGAGGCTGTGGAGGAGATGTTGTCGATGGATTCGCAGATCCGATGGAGGGCGGTGGGCGCGCCGATGGTTACATCGGTCAGAGCCATGTCGTTGTCGATCGAGCCCACTAGCCCCACAATGATTAGCTGGTCATAGTTCTTGGCTTGCGCTGAGCTGATTTCATCTGGAATGACAGAACGGGCCAAAAAAAAAGGGAGTCAGTATGGACAGGTGACTTGGGTTTTGATGAAATATAGACCCGTTGGCAGTGGGTAAGAAAATAGAGGTGAGAGATGCACGCACTGGATGCAAGCAGTGCTTTCACATGCTCGGGCCACTCGGCTCTCAATTTATCCGCACCCGTCAGTGAGCCGTCTCCTCCACAAACCACGAGGGCGTTGATGCCGTGGATGATCAGGTTATGAGCCGCTTTCCTTCGGCCTTCCAGTTGCCGAAAGCTTTGCGACCTTTGGGTGCCGATTAACGTGCCACCCTGTTGAAAGAAATGAGAATCACACCAAAAAAAAAAAAAAAAAAAACTTGAGTGGTTCCCCACATGACTTGACAGGAGTTGAGAGCTGACCTCGCTGAGGAATGGTCCCACATCATCCCAGCCTACGCGGATAATATGCTGGCCTTTAAGTTCGCTATCCGCCTCGCCGTCCTTCAAGGAATCGGCGCCGAAATAGGTCGACGTAAAGTTGGCCGATAACGGCCGGTCTGAGGTCTTGAGCCACCGCGGGGGATCGCTCTGTGGGATCACTAGACTGTCTTTCTTGCTCTGTTCTTTGGGGGCTTCGTTTCCTCGCACGAGGCCTTCGTATCCCTCTCGCACGACTATCCATGGTGGTGCCATCAAAAAATCAAGTTAGTGTTACAATCCGCAAACTTTCTTAAAGCTGGATTGGTACATTTATTTACCGTAAACTTCACACAATCTAATAGTATACATAGCATCTCATCAGATCAATGGCACCCCAGACCAGAACACTGTAGTGACTCACTTTGAGATTCCGGTTCGCACGACACTGCGGACGGCGGCATTCATGCCGGCACTGTCGCCGCCGGAGGTGAGCACGGCGATCCTGATCATGTCTTCGGGTGTTTTATTGTTGCGAAGGTGGATGCTTGTTTGTTTGCTTCGGGTGGAGTCAAGTGAGGTGGTTAAGAGCAGTTTCGTCGGAAGTTGTCGGGTGATCAGAAGGAGATCTTCTGTTGACCATTTCCTGTCCGATCAGTCTACATACCCCACTGCACTCCGGACAGCATCGGGTGGGCACGGATTCGGATATCCGTAGTCTGCATCGGACGAAAGCCTGCAAGACCGGATAACAGACACCCAAGGCCAACGCTGCAATGGCCACTCTCATAGTAAAGAGGGATACACAACTCACTTCAATGCTGTGAAAGCTCACTCAGACGTAGGAACTTCAAGACCTCAGCATCTTGAGAACCATCCAGTTTCTCATTTTTTGCTCCTCATCAATTTATTCAACATGAAAAATATAAGTCAACAATCCAAGCTCAACACTCTGAAGTTATATAGTCCAAAAGGAAGTGGCAAGCGTAAAAGGCGTATATCTTGAGGTAGAGTTGCTCCTGGTGAACCGGTACGAAGGTCCCCAGCAAGCTAGTAGAGATTCATACCCCGTGTGTATGTATTCCACCACCACATTACCAACCTGTTTGCTCAATCAAACAGCCATGAGCCAAATACGGCATCCCATCTGTTGAGAACTTTACACACCTCGGTTCACAGTTTTTTTCTTGGCTCTATGAACGCTCTCTTTGAAGATTAAATGTCCAATGCATTTTGTTCAAGGGAATGATCAGTCATACAAGCTACATGTATAGATATTCAATACATAAGCGTTTGCAGTAGTATTTTTTCACCTGGGGAAGTGATGTAACATCTTTGGTTAGCTTTACTCACAACATGATTTGTAGTAGAAATTTTCTATTTCTCAAAATGGATAAATTTGAGCTTGAGGAATGCTTTTTTTTAAAAAAAAAATCAACATCGCATACACATTGAGATACCAAAGCAGTAAAAAAAACAAGAACAGGCTGTCAATTAAAAGCCCTTCACTCTTGCAGGGATCAGCTTTCCATCTCTCTAAGTATTGAGAGTGGCATTAGATTTGGGATAAGTAGCACTTAAAAAAAGTCCTTTGGATATTTTTCTCAAGTCGTTCCGAAAAGACGTGTCCTATTGGCATATGAGCAGCTGTATGAAAAATCATCTTCTTTAATCTCAAGTCGTCATAGAAAGGTAGCGAGAGAGGACCTCTCACTTTGCATCAGAAAACCTGATCATGTACGCACGACAGGACCTTGATTCCACGTTTGCTGTACAGCCTGTAAGTGTCTTTCTTGCCAGTGATAACACTCTCAGCCTTTTAATATGTAGATGAGTTTCATTGTTGTTGACGTTTCGTGTACTGACTTCAAAGTTCACAACAAGCTGGCAGGGACGTTGTATCTTCACATGGTTAGAGCGACTCGAATAGTTTCCAAAAGTGAAGCGGGATGCAACAGGCGTATGTACCTAGGCGAAGGAAAGCAATCGACTGCGCAAATTTACTTGAGGTTGTTGGTCACCTCGGCGTGGAGGACCACCTGGCCCGACCATCATTCGTACAAGGTGGTCCTGCTGCAGCGGAGTCAACTTCACCGTCGATGTGCTATGTGTTGGATTCTAAACTTGTGATAAAATTAATCATGATGTTTCAACCAGTATTGAAGTGTCTTCCTTTGAGTATTATTATAGAGAGATAAAACTGGCCCAGGCTCCGACGACGTGGCACCGCAGAGTGAGAGAGAGTTATTCGTCTACCTCTTCCCAGCTCACCTTCACCACAAGTTCATCTCTCGGAAATGTCTTCCTCATATGAGTATGATGAATGTAAGATCAAAATCTCACTTACTCTATCTTCCTCTTGGAGACCACTCAGCACACCAAAGGCTTTGGAAACCCATCTTCTAAAGGTGATGGGGGGGGGGGGGGCTGCGAGTCTTGGCAGTGTAAAAAAAGCTAGAGGCATTCCGAAAAGAACTTGGGGATCTATCTGGCTAACGAAATGATTTTTCCTCTCCTTTGACAAAATGATCAAACGTTAAATAGCCGGTCATTCCAATTTCTTCCTTTTCACGTTCTTGGTATTGATCCTGATACCGTGGACTATCACTAGCTTCTCGAAGCTTCGTAGTGAGTTCAAATTATCAACCGAAATTAATAGGCGAGTGGCTAATTTCAACCATTTTCAGATAGTGCGGTCAAGCCACCATGCGCCGAATGGAACTCGAAGGATGAACAAGTTAAAAAGCTGAAGCAAGAAGCGAAATCAATCAAACCCAGGTAAGCTCATTCGTCTGAGAAGCAATGCTTCAAGCTCTGTTATTAGCATGATATGGAATTCCTGCTTCGCCAAAAAAAAATCAATGTAACTTCTTGCTGAAATCATGTTCAAAAACAGTCATATAATATTAGCACTAGGATGGGCTCTCTTGGCATACGTAGCATACAGAGCTAGTTTTGTCAAGGCTTCCTCAAGTATCTATGACCCGTTCACCATTTTGGGACTTAATCCAGTACGTGGGCCCTTGAGCTGTCGTCAGCTTGATCCATTGTGAGTCAAAAGTTAACACAAACATCGGATATATTTGCCCAGGGTTCAGACGAAAAATCGATCAAAAGGCACTACAAAAGATTATCCCTAAAATTGTCAGTTGGAAATTATCAATTTAAGAATTCTCTTGTCTATTAATAATATCAGACCTTCTTTTTGAAGCTGAAGCTGATGATCTGATGTCCAAAACTTTTCCAACATACTCTTGATGTTGATTCAAACAGCCATCCGGACAAGTTGAAATTGAAGGCCAATGAGACCTTAGAAGAAGTTAACGCGCATTTCGTTAACCTCACAAAGGCCTACAAAGCGTAAGAAACATTGAGTTCTCTATCTGTTCATCCTTCAAAAAATCAACAACTGACATCGTGATGTGATGATGAAACTTTCCCTTCAAATCAGATTAACAGATGAAACTATTCGTGAAAATTATGAGAAGTTTGGTCATCCCGATGGGAAGCAACAGGCTGAAAGAGGGATCGCACTCCCCAAGTGGATTGTGGAGACTCGCAACCATGGCTACGTCGTCGGGATTTATGGCCTTTTATTTGGGTTGATGCTCCCTTATTTCGTGGTAAGTTGTGTCATTACCAATAACATGTGTACATTCTTCATCATTGAAACCTTTTCTATTTACTCACCCGAATCGAAATCAATCATTCAACTGCGTAGGCAAAATGGTGGTATACGTCCAAAAAGTACACCAAAGGTCATGTCTTGATAGGAACGGCTTCGCGATATTTCTTACATCTTGACAGCGAAACTGAATTCGGTAAAGCCATCGAAGTGTTGTGCTCATCGCTTGAGTTCAAAGAGTTGGAGTCTAAACATAGCCGTGCACTCGAATCCAACAAATCATTCGAACGTCTCAAAGATGAGGTGACGAAGACCTTGCTGGAATCTACCGGAGAGAAATTGGAAGGCGAGCTATACAACAACGACAATGAAAAGTTCATCAAGCGAACTGCAGTTTTGGTCTATGCTCACTTGTTTAGGATTCCAACATCTGATGTTGCCATTTTGAAAGGTTGGTTCATTTCAGCTCATTCTCCAACTTTCCATGATTATCATGGCTAAATTTGTCCTGCATTACGTCTCCAGCTAAACATGATGTCATCAGATACGCCCGCCATTTGACAAACGGGATGCAGTCCATAACCCTGGGATATAAGTGGCTAAGCACCTTTCTATTAATTGTAAAACTTAAGCAACATTTGGTGCAGGCGATGCACCCATCAGCATCCCCCTTGGTCCAACTTCCTTATGTCACCGCCGGAACTGCGGATAAACTTTCCAAAAAAGATGGGGTTGTAGCTCCTGAGCAATACGCTGCCTTATCTGATCAATCAAAAGACTCCTTGTTTCCTGAACTTGAAGGTCGAGATGACATTAAAAGACAAATTCAGTGTGTTTCAGAGCATTGGCCCCAGTTGGAATTTGTCAGCTCAGAATTCAAAGGTGAGTAAATCTTCTTCGTGAAGATTTTTTTGACAATTTATCATAGCTTCCAAACTATTGATTTCATTTGCTTATTTTTATTTTCAATCTCGAACACACAAGTTGTCGGTGAAAAAAGTGTTACTCCCGATTGTGTGATCCACTTGACGATGAAAATTAGGATCAAAGATAGCAAGTCTTTAGAGACTGCAAAGGTAGAAGCAGATTGTTCGGCATCAGAGACCGTTAAAGAAACCGCACAAGATACAAAGGGTGAAGAATCAGAAATGGATGAATTATCAAGCCAAAAAAAACCCGGGAGTCGCGGAGAGGAAGAATGTTCGGTAGCACACGCTCCTCATGTGGTCGAGGTGTGTCTTCTCTCAGAGACATCTTTTTTTTTATCTGTCCATCTGAAAAGATAATGTGAATTCATTTCTGACTTGAAATTTGTGGAATTATTAGGATGCTAAACCATGCTACTATTTGGTAGTAGGAGACCACAAGGAAAACAAACTCTTCCTCCCGCCAATCAAATTTACGAATGTGGGTTACACGAAGACTCGAGTACTAACGCAGACTTTCCAAGGGCCTCATAGTCCGGGATTATATACCTTGCAAGCGTACGTGATGAGCAATTCGTACGTGGGCACTGACGTCCAGGCGAGTATGCAACTGCGAGTGGAGGAGAAGGAAGCAGCTGAGGACGCGGGTGCCGAGGATGATATCTCTGAACCCGAGGGAAATACCTTGGCGTCCAGAATGATAAAGCAGGAGGACGACGATAACTCAGACCTTACTACCGATAATGATAGCAGCGATGACGATAGCAGCTCGGACTCCGACTCTGATTGATTCGTTCCTGGCTCTTTTTTTTTCAATTTTCCTTTGCTTCTCTCTTGTTGCTTGGTATTACTTGTTTCAAAAGAACTGGTTTTGAGCTTTTTTTGGGCTCAGTGGGTCTCTCGAGCTGCTACATCTCGAATTATCTTCATTGTCATTTTTTTCTCTACGCCATGGGAACTTGTTTTGGCTCTGTGATTCCCCTTCAATCAAACTTGAATGTGGCAATGCTTGACTATCTGATTCACGCAAAAAAGGGTAGCAATCACACGCTGAGTACCAAAAGGTAAAACAACGATGGATAAATGGTTCTTTTCATTCGAATGGAAAGTTTTCTTGACTCACACTCCGTCAATAACTGCGAGAAAAGTCAGCGTTTGAGCAAAGAATACAATTTTTTTAGTTGAACATTTGCGGTGCTTAATTTTTCTTGTATTCCCTGTGATAAAAGATGATAACTGCATGTCTCTCTTTCCATACTAGAAAAATATAAGATTAGTCATTTGTGATATTATTCTTATCTCTCTAAGTAACTGAAAACAGAAAAACAAATTTAGGTTCACAAGAACACTGCGGTACACAGATATTTATAAGGGAGATACGTAAGCCAAGTTGCCTTCAACAATGAGACTAAAGAGCTATCTAGGTTCTCTTTTTATTTTTCGCTCGATAAAAAATGAACAACATAGAGAAAGAAGAAAAAAAAACTAGTTCAGCGAACATTTAATACGTCTCATCTGGATCGGTGGGGAGACATCAGACTCAGAAACCGAAATGTAGCAAGAAAGGAACGGCCTGGATGGCGAGCACAGAAAGACAAGAACCAAGAAGAGGAAGTGACGTAGCGGAAGAAGTGGCAAAGATATTGGTAGGGTTTTTGGGATTGTAAGGTTGACCAAGCGGGGTGTCTGTACGGTTAACAGGAGGGGGGTTCGGGTTTGGAGGGGCGACGACAGCAGGTGTGACCGGCGCTGAGGTGTTGGTAGCGGATCTCAGCTCTGAGAATCGCATGGGCGCATCCACCCCAGCATCGTCCGTGTCGGCATTTCCATCCTTGGTACTGTTATTCGGAGCAGTGCTCGAGCTGGTCAAAAGAATTGGGAGAGAAGTTGGATTAGCGGCCGGTTGCAGGTTCTGGACCCACCCCTCATCCTATATGCACAATCTCGTGTCTGCTTGAAAATGGTCTTTCCTCTTCAGCTCTCTCTCCCCCTTTCTTTCCCCCTTTTACCGTTTCCGTAAAACAAGCAGAGAGGGAAATAAAGAAGAAATAGGAGTGTAGAGGGATAGAAGAGGAAGGATTAGATGTTGCAAGCAAAACGATAATCTGTCTGTATTGATATGTCATGAAGTCCTTGTATCTACATTCTTGCAAAAATCATGGATAATGGAGATGTCTATTGTCTAACTTTTCATAAAATGACAAAACGAAATAACAGAAAGAAAGAAAAACGAACTCTTAATAGGATAAGTCAAAATGTAAGATAGATGAAAAAATCATGCTCGAGTGCAATAAGAGAGAAATAACAGGTTAGACGTAGTGTAGAAAGCAGCTAGAACTAGTAAAGCATGTATAATACTATTTTAAATATCACATATGAACGATCAAGCTGATGTCTATTTTGATGCTTATTTGTGGTGAGGTTTTGGTTGAATAAGGATGAAAAATTGCTGGCCAAACCTTAGAATGTGAAACTAGAGGCAATCCAAAAGTGTGTGGTAAAAAGGAAGAAAGAAATAATGAAGATAGGACTAAAAGAAAATGCGGAAAGAAATCATGTCCTTACTTATTTGAAGTCGATTTGGAGCTGATAACCATAGGCGTAGAGCTAGAATCGATGAATTTTTCTGGGTCGTTAGGATCGTTAGCTTGAATGACGAAAACTGTAGAAGTATTTGATTTCACATAAGGCACGAAAAGAAAAAGTTTCATGAAATATGTTAACAACAGAAATCAGTAATCTTTTGCGAAGGCATACAAAAAGAGGTGTATCCAAGGGAAGAGAAAGAGGGCTCAACGATAATTCCCATCGGGGATTTGATCTGGACACTTCAACGTTTCGTCGATCGTCTGACTATTACTAATCGTCCCAAGCACATATTCTTTATAAGTTAAAGAAGTAGACATCGGCTTGAATAAGAACTTCAACATGCTCGAAGAAGGAGCAGTCTAGAAAAAAAAACAAGCTTCTGATTAGCTCTTTAATAAGAAACTTCCTTCAAGGCTCATCAAGAAAGGAAAATGAGAAAGATTAACCAGAAAACGCACGTTTTTGTTTGTCTTGACATTGAATCCCTGTCCTTGATTTATCGTTTGATATGCCGTGGGCTCAAGAAGCACGGAGAGTTGCGCAGCGTGGCCAGCTTGATCTGATTGGAGCGATCTTTTAACTAATTTATCTGACTGTTGGCTGTCGATATCGGGACCGAATCCTCTCGGATTGGCGAGAGAGATAATCACTTCATCCACGTCTTGGAACGAGTCCGGCCGAGATTTTGAACTCTTGCGAGCCACAAACTCTAATGAAAGAGGAAGCGTTAGGTCATGCCACGTTGTCTTATTGGAGGGGTCTAGGGGAGGATGAACTTACTATATGTGCCTGGTGTCACGCTCGACGGGATCTGGCACATCGTCTGAGCTACACCGTCCTTTTTGAATTCACAGTTTCCAACAGCAAGGTCACTCCTTCCGTCGTCCAGACGCAAGAAGAACTTGACGTGTTCAGAACTCATCTTATTTTTATCGATTAATCAGATGATAAATTAGGCATTAGTTGTTCATTTACATCCCTGAGCCAACCAATTTTCATCCTCCATAACAATGTAAGAGGCTTACCCCATTGACAAGTCGACATTCGAAGACCTTGCCCCCAGGGATTAATTGGTTATATACTGGCTCAACGAGTTGAGATGAACTGGCCGTTGTCCTCGGAGGGATCAGAGGAGTTTGAGAATTCACCGTCAAGGGGCGAGGATGAGAGAGGATGATGGAAGTAGAGATGACGTCCAGAAACACCTTAGGTTTCTTGATCGAATTCTGGAGGGCTACAATGCCTATAACGAGGATGATCCAGGCACACTCAGTATTTGACTGCAAAATTATGACATGATGTGGTTGAAGAACATACTGTAAGTATCATACCGAAGATTGGTTGGGCAGGTGGCCTTGAGGATGGCGACCCCGTTGACAAACTTGGCCGATCCCAAGAACTGCTCATACCCGCCGAAAGAACGGAGGACGAACCGAGCGGTCTCGGAGGACGCATGCTGAACGCGATGGAGCAGAGAATCAGCCGAGTTCTAACGATTCTATGCAGATTTCGATTGGGCACCCCTCCTACCTTATCTTGAATCTTACAGAAGAAGCTTGACCCGCTCGGAACTTCTTGGTTGGGCGAGGGTTCGAGCATGGTAGGCGACTCCCGACGCTCCTTTTTTTGACGTTTCTCCAGCACGCTAGGCTGGGCCCTAACAAGATTCTCAGAAATATCACCCGGCAAAAGCGAATCGATTGTATTTTCAGCGGGCTGTAATGAACCCGTGTCTCTCTTGAGCAAGTCTCGAGAGTTGAATGTTGGGACAGGTCTGAGCTGTGCAACTTCGATTCGGAGCGTGCCGACCTCCTTGAACTTCTCGAGCGAGTAAACTTCGAGAGCTACCAAGTCTGTTGACAGTTAAAAGAAGCAAAGGCGAGTTTATCTTAGAAAAAAAAGCTGTCACTTGAGATACGAGATCCAAAGAAAAAAAATGGGGACGAAACTGTAGGATCCATTGGCAATAGCCAGAGGAACAAATACCCGAGCATTGCAGATGGTAGGATTGTCATATAAATGCTCAGACAGAGCGTTTCTACTCAACAAGACCAGTTCTTCCTGTTTAGTGCTCGTACTGATGGGCCTCAAGGTGAACCTCATCTTGTCAGTTTTTCGGTTCTATGAATGATCCAGGGATTGTGAATCAATTCATCTAGTACTGACAATGAATCTGAAAAGATTTATATTAGGTTTTTGATGCCTTACTTCGTTCAAGAAAGAAATGTTGAGATGATGACCGGTCGTTATCTTTTGGTCCTTGGTGGGTGTGATGAAGGTGGGATTGGCCCTCTTTTGAGGGACGGAGCTGATTGGGGACCTAAGCCTAAGGGAGGCGTGACGGATGGCGAGTTGGGCTTCTTCAGCGGACTCTTCACTTTCATCCACGATTTGAATATCGATCGTCGTAGCAATTTGGAAGTGGTTTGGATTTTGAGGGTCCACCTCTTCTGCTACCAAGGCTATTGTACAAGGAAAGGACGATGATCAACTTCTGGGAAGAGAGGATCAGATTTGAAAAAAAAAAAACCCAACAATATGCCCCAGCAGGTGTTCCTTCGGGAGGTACCACATTGTCCGCGATGAGGACCCCATCAAACGTATACAGTCCTTCTTCAGATGCATTTGGTCCAGCCAAAACATACTCTTGAGTGGCTATGACATCGCCGAGTGGCCTCAACACAAACCTAGCTTGGGTCACACTCGGGTCTAGTTGCTACATGAAAGTGTTGATCGAAGTAAGATGAAGGTCGGATTCGGAAACACCTCAGACGTCAGCAAGTGGATGTTGACTGGTAAAATGAGGCTCCAAAAGGAGAAGATATTGGAGAAATACCTACCCCATCTAAGAAGCGAATTGAGATGGGGGAGCCAGCCTGGACGGACTGGTTAGTGAGTGGGGTGACGAATTTGGGAGGGTGAGGCTCTCGCTTTTGGAGATCAGCAGTTCTAAGTTCTATTTCTTCTTGCTCGGCTTGGTTCTTAAATGGTGCAAATTCCATCTGGTTAGAGCGAGCACGTCCGACGAAGACTGTACAGATGACCACGTCGGTGTTGAACTCGTCTGAGCCGAATGGGTCGTCGTTCTCTGAAACCACGAAATCTGCCAACATCATCACAAGATGTTTCCCCCTTTTAGTATCGGCTCATCCTACGGAAGTACAACATGCATATAGTAGGGAAGGCCCTTCTCGGGACGGGTGCTTACCATAAGTGCCATCCGCCACCCAATTCGGCAAAATGAGCTTGGAAGAAATTCGGCCTTTGTTCTTCAAAGAAGCTTTGCCGATTTGATATACCCCCGTGTAATTGGAGATTGAGAATCGAGCCTCGGTAGCAGCAGTTCCCTGATTACGAAGAGTGGAAGAAAATCGCGGAAAACAAAAGGTCAGTGAGGAAGTTACATAGATGATTGGTGCTGCGAGAACATTTCATACCGGGTCTGTAAAGCTAATGGGAATGTTCTGGCCTCGAAAGAACCTCTGCCCAGATAACGGGGACGAGAGTGTCGCGTACTGCGGTGAGACATAGCGATCTGACTGGAACCCAGTTGGCGGGGGACGAGCCAGCACTAGCTGGAGTAAAATGGCCAATGGACAGGCTAACAAGGATAATGATCGCATCATGCGAGCTGCAGGAGAAGAGGGTTCGGACGAGAGAATGAAGTGATGGGCCTGTTTCTTGAAGGCAGGAAGAGACTTGAGGGCAAAAAGGGGGACGAAAGCCTTATAGCGATTTATTGTCGGATGCGCATGCGCTTTGTCTCTTCTTTTTTTTTTTTTTCGTGAGTGTATTTTTGTGAATCAGGCCGAGTAAAATATAATCACTGCTCTATGCGGGTTACAAGGACGATCAAGTGACGGATGGGAGTTTTTCAGGATTCAGGAGGAGAGGGGACTATAAAGGGAATATAATTTTATGGATTGGGTTCGAGTTGCGAAGTATTCTGGCTTGTAGTCCGCCAGTGGTTCTTCTCCCCCAGAGTGCCCGTCCAGGATTTTATAACCGGGGAAGTTCTGCAGGCAACAACGGCGAGTTTGCACTTGTCACACCACCGCTCACAGGTATGGAACAACTGGAACGACCCAAGCTCCTTCCCAACCAACATGCTTGTTTCTCCAGCGGCGGATTTGAGAAGTGACTCTTATCTTTGATTGACCACTTGAGAAGATCTAGGATGAATACCCATGAATTGGGGATATCTCCACCATCTTCCCGTCGAAGATCCATTCCGTTCTGCACGCTGTCCACTCGAGCTGCTCAACACCCATCATCTGCCGAGGTGAGAATGGCCCGATCATGAACTTCTCGTGCAAAGGAGGATATGTCCCGAGCTCTCCACAGAATGACAAGTCTTTCTTTACAATCCTTGCGGTTGACTTGGTCACTACAACCACAACTTGGACAGCTTCCAGTACTTGCTCTTTTGGAAGAGCATTACAGCGATCTGTGAGGTCAGGGAAACCCCGATTGAGTTCTTGAAGCTGATTGTGTTGAGTGTGACTGGACTGGGATCAATATTCAATACTGATTTTTAATCGACCGAAAATCACCTCTAGTTGGGGACCCTCAGCGTCCATACACACTTCAGTCTATGCGGATGATGGTGGAACAGGGAACACATGAGATGAGCTTGTAGTTTCTTCGCTAGTTTTCACAGATTCACCGTTTTTTGTTGTTTTGTTAATGAGGATACATCAGGAGAGATACGCATTTTCCCTTTCGCATGCTCGTAGTTACCTCTCAGTGGAAGTTTCTTGGTATCTTTCGGGAAACGGACGACAAAATATGAGCCACAAACAGACTGATAGGAATTATAGCCAAGTGACCTTTGAAGAAAATGTACCCAAGTTACCAATACCATGCCTCAAGCGGAGGCTTATGTTAACCTCAAATTTTTGCGCACATGAGCTTTGCTGAAGTTCCTCACTATCGATTCCAGTTCATTGGAGTGGAGGTGATCAACATGAAAACAAAGAAATAGTCAAGCCAACAAAGAATTAAATGTCGTCAGACAGAAATTAACTTGATCAATTTCAAAGAAAAGGGAAAATCTATAGAGCTGGTTCACCGATCAGATAAGTTTACTATCAGGTGTAGATACTGGCGCACTGCTCGTGTATCATCAAGATGTAAAGGAGAGCTCCGGCAACCGAAAAAAGGAAAGAACTATTAAATGTATGTTCGAACAGCATTTCTCGGTGTTATTAACTCTCAATAGAAAGGTACGGCAACACTTGCAATAGACCGATGCATCCTCAACTCAGGTACAATTTTTGTTTATGTCCAACTCACATTTCATCATCCAAGACGCAGCACTTTTTAGACACAGCCAACCTCCTACTTCACAGGATAGGGTGAACCCTTCTTTCTCCACCCTGCCAGAAAGCCTAACTTGTCCTAGATAATCAAGGGTGCAGTCTGTCAGTTATCAAGTTGGTTGATCATCATTCAACATTATTTGAGGAGGGGGAAAAAGGATTGGAGTAGGAAAACAGAACAAAAGAGGGGGAAAGGGAGGCTGAGTTTGGGCAGAGAAAGGGTGGATGTATTTTTTCCCAAAGAGACTGACTGAGATTATCCAGGAAAATATTGAAGGGGTTAGATACAGTGAAGAATTCTTCATAGGGTGGCTCAAAGTATTCCCTAATGAATATTTTCTTTCTGACACATTTATGTCTTGAGTCTGAGGAGAAAGAGTGTTTACTAGAGCATTGTATATCTACAGGTGGAGCAGCCATTCCCAACAGCCACACAAATGAAAGTATCCAGACTTCTCAACCTCACACTCAACTTGCACTTTTAACCCAACCAATGCACCCAAACTCTCACCAACCAATGCACCCAAACTCTCACCAACCAATCTCACCAACCAATGCACCCAAAATCTCACCAACCAAATGCAGATGGTTTAACTCTTTGAGAGCTAGAGAACACACACCAGGACAAGCATAACTAATCACATGATGTCATTATCAGGTGACATCACCCAACTTTTGCTGTCACTCTGATCCTGCTCTGGTTGCACTACATGCCAAATGATGGCAATAGCCCTCTTGTGCCCTACAGGGAGCTGCATTGACATCAACTGGGCAATTCAAAGGTAGATATTTGGAGGTGACCTGATGTCAAGTGATCATTGATTAGTCCTGGTGACACACCTCATGCTACAACACTTCCCTAGCTTATCACAAGTCTCTGGCCCTGCGCTTCAGCGGGTCCCGCGGGGCTCTCCGCAGGAGAGGCTTGCACATAAAGTCAATATGCTGGCGGTATCAGTTTACACATTTTGCAGTAGCACTTTTTCAACTTCTCATTAGCCCACCTTGAGCCCATCCCATCAGCACAAGTCACAGGTATGTTAAGCGCCTGCATCTGGACTTCATTTTGGTCAACTCCACTTTTCTCCACACCTCATGGGCAATTTTTAATTATTTTTTGAAATATGACTTTACAAATATTTTCGTCAAAGCCAACCAGGTGGATTAACACAATACATGCCTTGTTAATCCAAAATCTTCAAGTTTGGCAAATACATATGCTTTGTCCCGCGTCCCCCTCCACAACCACGCTAAGGTTTGCAAATCAACTGGCAAAGTTCATGCAGATGGCAAATGATTCCATCAAATTTTGATAAAATCAAAAAGCTTGTAAAAATTTTGTAAAATATTCCTGTTGTGATGGTGACTCATGACCATATGTAGGGAATGCGCAAAAATCTTAGCTACATCCACCTCTGCTGGGGTAGGTGTGGCTCCAGCCATCTTTCTCAAATTGGGGGATATGTCTTTTTTACCCTGAAAAAAATGACCCGCTACAGCCAGGCTGTTGACTTAATGCATAAGCCTCTCCTACAGAGAGCGTCCCGCGGGGACGCAGGTCCCTTCGGGACCATCCGTTCGAGAGGCTTAGTTAAGCTAGAACACTTCCAGAACTTGAGACTCGTGAGTTGAGTTGATCCCTCTTGTTATGTTCTGCACTCAAGCCAGTTGATGCTGATTGATCTGCACGCGTGAAATACAAATACAAGGATCCCTCATGTTTATATGTCATTGGACCAGCTCAACCGGTGTTAACTGGATAGCGCGGCCTTGATTATCTTATGCCTTTTATATGTCATGTGTCACATATTTACGGATTGTTGTTCCTGTGTGCTTGATTTCCAAGATGTTTATTTTGAGGTAGAGAGACGAGCCTTGAGCACCGCCAGATTGAGAGCCAGCGAGTGGCGGAAATCGAGGCCGAAAAGAGTGTGTGCTCGCTGCTCGTCTTCTGCTGGTATGTGCTCACCAGATCCTCCAGTATCAGATTGACTCCGCGAGTCAGGCGTGCTGTTGCGGCCTGTGAGACCGTCCACCGATTGGACCTTCTCTTCACTATTGGCAATAATATCCGAATCCCGTTGTGGCGGCCATGAAGTAGCTGCAAGTTAGTGATATGGAGACATCATGCATCTTGAAAACCGGGGGATATGGGATTGATAAACTCAACAAGAGGGACAGGATATCCGAAGCGCTTAGATCGAATTTTGAGTTTCCCCACACGCCAACAGCAGGGATTTGCAGGGCGAAAGAATTGAGCTGGTTATGATCAAAGATCTGTTTGGGAGCTGGCGGTGTTTGCAGGGAGCGATTGGGGGACACAGCGAACTTCAGCCAGAGTGAGCGTTGGTTGTGCGGCTGGCTCTGGGCGGTGATAGGGCGAGAGAGCCGGAGCAGATCGCTCAGACGGATCGCGTCCAAGATCGAGAAGCGGAATAATTTGTTGATCGGATAGATCAAATCTAGCGAGCCCACCGAGTAAAAATTCAGTGGGACTGAAGCCATCAGGGCGGGCTTGTTTCTCTTTGATGAGAGGAGCTGCTTCAGCTGGTTCAGATGGCTCTTCTGGATGGTGATCCTTTTAACGGTACTAAAAAAAACCCCACACTTCTCAGATTAATTTTTGAAGTGTGACGAATTTAACAACGAGAGAAGTCATTGCTAGTTGGAAAACTCAACTGGCTGAGGGTGAACAAGAACTTCAACGACTTGAAGAAAGAGAAGCTGATCAAGCCCATCGAAACCAAGAATCGCGTGGACTGATCCCAGAGCTTGAGCTCGAAATCCAGCCAAGCGCTTTTGGGGTCGGGCCTGGAGAACAAGCGAGAGAAGAACCGACCATCAGTTTCGCTCGTGTCATGTGGATTTTTCTTGTGCACACCATACTGGTCCGGCTCCATGATGACGAATTTGATTGGCGACTAAACCGCTATAATTATGAGAGCAAACACAAGAAATCTCAGCGATTTTTGACTTGATGCGAGGTGATCGATCTAGTCTCCATTCGTACCTTGTGATCAACAGCCCGACCATACTGAGTGCGATACGATTGGGAGAGCCGGAGAAGTCGTCCCTGATGTGCGCCTCATAGATGATGATCTGGTCGTCGAGCTCCCTCTGCCGATTGTTGACGGGGGTGGAGCGGGGCGATGGGGATGACGGAGGCAATAAGGCTGCTTGTTTCTTCTCCAAGTCCTTCAGCCATCGCGGGATCGTCGTCGTCGTTCTATCGCCTGATGATGATAGTGATGATGTCTGCGAGTAGTTGGCCGTCTGGCGAGACGCTCGCTCGAATGTCCGCCTCCATCCCGAAATGGTTCTCGGCGAAAGTCTGCTCAGCATTTGTTCCCCGCTGGTTCTCGGCTGAAGAACTGAAATTCCGCCCGAGTCACCGCCGAGACGACAACCCAAAGCCACTTCCTCACTCTGAGCCACACACAAGTCTCCTGTCTATTCCGTCCGGGCAAATTGATTGTGCTTCTTTGACAACCAAGACAAGAAAGAGTTTATCTTATCCCCCTAACATGCAACACCCATCAACTTCCCCGCACCACTCATGATGAATTCAAGCAGCAGTCGAATAATCGAAGCCTGTCTAATTTAGCAGGGCTGACTAGAGCGTCTGGGGCTGCATGGCTGAGGCTGCGGCGAAGTAGCTAAATAGCCATGGAAATGCAATCAACATGGAAAACAACGTGAATCAAAGCTAAACATCAGATAAGACTAAAGAAAAGGGAACAACAAGATAGTTGAGGGTTTATATACCCAAGATGAACAAGAGGAAGAGAGATCAAGAAGCGGAGAGCCGCAATGAGAACAGGGTCCTATCAGGACACAGGCAGGGGCTAGGGTCTCCTGGGCTGAAACGTAACCTAAAGTAGCTGAGGCGTTCGTGGCGTCGGCTACACTAACGGCACATACACAAAACAAAGCGAGTGATCATAGATAGTAGAATAAGCCTCAAAACATAAAAGCAACATAAATTATTCTAGGAATTGTAGGGTGTATGTCAAGAAAAATGAAATAATTCGCGCCAAGTGACAACATGAAGGAGAGGAGGAGGCACAAAAATGATCATACATCCTACTTTCCAGATGATTGATCTGGCTAAAATAAGTGAAACCGCTAATGAGTGAAAATTTAATTACGCATACATATGTTTTCCGGCTTCCCTGATAGTACTTGGTGGAGCACCAGCAGTATCAAAGCTGCATCGCACACAAGGAAGATAAGGGATTTGTTAGACCGACTCAGCGACCCCACAAAAGAACAAACAAAAAAGGGGAAATGAGACGTACAAATATATCCCGCCTAGTTGGTTGTCCTTGGCGTATACAGCCTTAGAAATGGTGCTGTCCTCGTCATCGTATGTGATGAAGTACTGCCCGTTGGTAAGAAACGGCTGCGCAGAGAAAGGGCGTCAGAAAATCCTTGATGAGCTTACAAACACAGGATGAATGTTTTTTTGGGTAGGCCCTGGAACTTACTGCACCGCTGCAAGCATCCCGGTAAACCTGGTATCCGTTCAGGCCATTCTTTTGGTCCGGAGATAACCAACCATTGCTGATCAATTCCGTCACAACAAAAGTCCCGCCCCACGTTTGGTTATTACCACAGATGTCCAGCCCCGGCTGGCCGTCAGATTTACCGCCGGGCTTTTGAAGAAAAGGAGGTTATCAGCGAGTGTGTGCGTGACTTGATTGATAAATTTCAACCATGGAGCTTACAGGGGTGGCAGCGGTGTGATTTTGATAGAAATAACTGGTTTGGCCATTGACAGTCCGGGGCACCAGCTCCGGGGAAGAGAGTTCCAGACGGTAGGCATGGGTGGGAATGCCCAAGATAATCTGAGATGGTTTGAATCCCTGCTTTAGAATCATCTGGACACCGGTGTCAACCGACAGAGCGTAGTCGCTCGGGGAGCATGTGCCATTTAGGGGCGCAATTGGTCCTGTTGTAGGAGCCCAAGGTCCGTAGACGTCGTAGGCCATCAGGTTTCTATATATCAAAATGCGATCTCAAGTGTTAAGCCTGAACACGTCGCGCTTAGGAAGGAGAAACATGCTCACACAAAGTCCAGATATCGATTTAGCAGAGCAGTCTCAGCCGTCGTAGCGGGGCTGCCGTCCGCGCCGATCAGGCCGTTGATGCTCACAGCTGCACTCAAGCAGGCTTCGGGCCATTGAGCACGGATTTCCTATTCAAAAGTCGGAGAAAAGCTTCAGCTAGACTGAAGCAACTGTATCAAGTGTGGGCCTCTTACCTTGACAAGTTTGCCGAAATTGACGACATCGGCAGGGTCCTTGGTGTTACATCCGATGCCATCACTAATAAAAATGATGCCAAGATGGTGTGAGCATTGCGACTCCGGGTATGATACGAGCAATGCCAAGTGTAACTTACCCATTGGGGTCTGCGTCAAGGTAAAAAATGGGTGAAAAATGTTAGCAGGTGCTGCAATGGATTTATGTATCAATCAAATTTGATTCTTGTGGTAAACTTACATTCCCAATCCATTTCGATTCCACCAAACCCGTGCCTCTTGCCGAAATGCACAAGCAGTCGAGCAAATCTCTTCCGGGATGTACCAGTCTGAGTCAGGATTGAAAATTTTCTGTAAATGTTGTATACATTAGTATCAGAAGTGGTTTACACGCGCCAATGCAGTCAAGATGGGACGCACTGAGAGCCACCCCAACCACCCGCACTAAAGATAGGATTGACGTTGTCTGAGAGAGATCATTGTGAAAGTCTTGCGGGTCAGGTTAATGGTAGCTACTAGTTTGAATCACGGATTCCTGAGGACGTACGTTTGCGAGCCTCGGCAACAAACTCCGCCACCTGTTTTTCACCCTGTGCCCATGTTAACGAGGGATCGTAGGACAAAGTGAAGTTCTCTTGAGGAATCATCGCAAAGTAGAAAACGTCGGTGTACGCAGCTGAGGATGCGGCAAGCCAAGAAAACATCAGTCTGAAGCACATCATGGATCAATGGAATGGGCGAGATCATGATGGGGATATTTACACCAATCAATGCTTGAAGGTGGCTGTGCTTCAGAATTGTAGCTGGGATAATATCCCTTGACTTGAAGTGCGGTCTGCCCATCGGCCATTTCGGCATTGGTGTAGGCACCTAGCAAGAGCGCGACAAGCATAAATATAATCGTATGGACTTGTCTAAACATCCTGATAATTCCCGATGACTGTGAGCGGGAGAATCTGTGTAGATCAGTGGCAAAGAGTAGAACAGGTCTAGGATTGTGGATGCGGTGGTTAGCTCCTAGAAGTGCACCATCTAGGGAGAGGCTGCTTCTTATATACTGTACTTTCGGGCGGCTCTTCGACTCTTTCTTTTTTGCTGGCCAGCGTAGAAGGCTCCCGTATGGAGTCGCACACCCATGCTACTATAACTGCTGGCTGCAGATTTGGCAATGGCCCACCCCAACATGACAAACAAAATACACGATTCCCTATCATATCTGCTTGACAAGGCCCAGGGAGCGTGAAAGTGCACACATTTGCGGAACGGGTGTTGCCTTCATTCCGCAAATGGCTGTCGATGACCCGGCGCTCTTCAGTCTGCACAACATTCACCTCGGTAAGTCTAATTGCCAAAATGCTCCAGTCACGCTTCAAAGAGGGCAGTAGACAACATAAAGCAAGTCCACGAACCTCTTGCAACTTTTACATCATAAATGATGAAATTTTACCCATGTTCCAAAAGATTTTCAGCAGCAGTTCAACATCCGTGCCGAAGCCGTGCGCACATGATGTTGCTCCAGATTTGGCTGAAATCGATTCCATCTTCTATCATCCACCGAGGAACCTACCTCCACACAATATGAAGTACGTCCTTCAATGTATTATCTTCATTTCCGGATGCCAGTGCCACCAATGGCCATACAAATTCGCCCCCATTGGAATGATCCAGAAATTTTCTGCTTCCTCGAAAAATGAAGATGACACACCTTTGCATGCAGTTGATGTAGTGAAAATTGGGGCCTTGGCCAGATTGATTTTCACTTCAAAGCTCATGTGAAGTCTAAAAATTGTTACATTATCCAATAACCCTGCTATAACGTCAAGTATAACGTATCTGCCCACCATTGCCTGACACCCTGATTTTCCATCTGTGACAACCTGATTTTCCATCTGTGACACCCTAATTTCCCCTCTGTGACAACCTGATTTTTCATCTGTGACACCCTGATTTTCCATCTGTGACAGCCTTATTTTCCATCTGTGACACCCTGATTTTCCATCTGTGATAAGACACGCTATATACCAATTTCCAATCATTGCTCTGGAGACTCCGGTGGAATCTCCCCGGCAGCTCACCTTAACTTCAGCTATTGGATCACGTCTCCTCATCTGTTTTTCCCTGCCAAGCTCTAAAGCAATTAGCGGATTTGCAGTACAGCTGCTTGTGAGCACACGGTTGTTTCCTGAAGGAATAAGGGTAACTCACCCGCGCAGCATTCAAATTGAAGGCTGGCTGTCAATGACTAATGAACATGATTCAAAGTCTTAAAGAGCTTCATACTTTCAACGATTGTTTTGGATGAAGTCGAGTGATATGGTAAAAATGTCAATAGCACAGACAAATCAATCATGGATAGCACAACAAATCCCAAGATTGATGTAAGGTTTCCCAGGATGTTGATGGTGGGTTTTGGGTTTTGGGGTGTTTGAAGAGAAATAAAAGGTGTTGCGGACGGGTATAAAAACGGGGATGAGAATCTACCCGACTGCCCATACGGGCCATCTGGCCATCTTGCTGAAAAGAATGCTGCCGGTAATGAGAGAATACTTAATCGCGCAAGTACTTCCCGGCTGCTAGAATAGTACTTGATGGAGCACCCGTAGTATCAAAACTACATCGCAACCAAGATGGAGAAAGTGTTAGACTGGCTGAATGACCGCAGAACAGAAAGAACCCAAATGACAATAAGACTTACAAAAATATCCCACCTAAATTGTTTTGCTTGGCGAATACGGCCTTGGAAACTGTACTTTCCTCGTCATCGTAACTGATGAAGTACGTCCCGTTGGTAAGGAACGACTGCAGAGGGAAAAGAAAGGACAAGATAAGCTTTCAGGTACAGGGTATGTTCTTTTTGTTGTAAAGCTTGGAACTTACTTCACCGCTGCAGGCATCTCGGTAAATCTGGTATCCGTTGAGGCCCTTTTTTTGGTCTGGGGATAGCCAGCCATTGCTGATCAATTCCGTTACGAGAAATGTTCCGCTCCAAGTTTAGTTCTTACCACAAGCGTCCAGCCCCGGTTCGTCGTCATATTTACCGCCGGGCTATTTGAAAAAGTAAGTTATCATGAGCGAGTGTTTGTGGCTGCGATGGCAAAGTCAAATGACGGGGCTTACAGGGATGGCGGTGGTGTGGTTTTGGTAGTAGTAACTGGTTTGGCCATTGACAGTCCGGGGCGCCAGCTTCGGCGAAGCGAGTTCCTGACGATAGGCATAAGCAGGAATACCCAAGATGATCTGAGAAGGTTTGAATCCTTGCTTGAGAGTCATCTGGACACCGCTCTCAACCGATTTAGCAAAGTCGGGTGGGGCGCATGTAGCATGAAGGGGCGCGACTGGTCCTGTAGTAGGAGCCCAAGGACCGTAGATGCCGTAGGCCATCAGGTTTCTGTACCAAGATGCAATCGCAAGTGTTAGGCCTGAACACGTCGCGCTGTGAAGCAGAAGCATGCGTGGGCTTACACATAGTCCAGATATTGGTTCAGCAGAGCAGACTCGGTCGTCGTAGCGGGGTTGCCGTCGGCGCCGATGAGGCCGTCGACACTCAAAGCTGCGGTCAAGGAGACTTCGGGCCATAGAGCACGAAGTTCCTACGTCATACGATGCCTTGAGCTAATGGACTGTCGTTCAAGGAGGTGAATTGCACCTCTCTTACTTTCAAGAGTTTGCCGAAATTGACGACATCGGCCGGGTCCTTGGTGTTACATCCAACGCCATCACTAAGAAAGAGGACGCGAAGATGGTGTAAGCATTGTCAAGCCAAAGATGGTTGTGGTCTCCAAGTTTGTATGCACATGCAACTTACCCATTGGGGACTGTGCCAGGAAAAAAAACGGGTGCTCAATGTTTAGCGAATGCTGCAATCATGTACTACGAAATTTAACTCCTGTAGAGGACTTACATTCCCAATCTAGTTCGATCCCGCAAAAACCATGCCTCTTGCCAAAATCCACAAGCAGTCGAGCAAATCTCTTCCGGGAGCTGTCGGTCCTAGTCAGGATTGAAAATTTCCTGTAAATGTTGTGTGGATGAGTACCTGAAGTTGTTTGCACGCGCCGATGCTGTCAGATGACATATACGCACTGGGAGCCACCCCAACCACCCGTGCTAAAGATAGGACTGACGTTGTCTGAGAGATCGATTTGAAAGTGTTGCGCGTCAGGTTAATAAGCTCTTTTGGACAAGGGGTTCCTGAGGACGTACGCTTGCGAGCTTCGGCAACAAACTCGGCCACTAATTGCTCTCCCTGTGCCCATGTCAACGCGGGATCATACGCCAGCGTGAAATTCTCCTGAGGGATCATCACAAAGAACAGAACGTCCGTGTAGGCAGCTGAGGAAGTGCCGAACCGAGGAAAAATCAGAATGAGAAACACATCACGTATGAACGGAATGGTAGAAACGACGAGAACATTTACACCAATCTATACTTGAAGGTGACTGTGCTTCGTGATTGTAGCTGGGATAATATCCCTTGACTTGAGGGGCGCTCTGTTTGGCATGGGTGTGGCTACTTAGCAAGAGAGCGACAAACAGGAACATTGCCGTATGGGCTGATGTGGACATCATCATGATACCAGATGACTGTGAGCGGGAGGATCAGCGAGGATCAGTCGTAGAGAAGGGATTAGGACAAGGATTGAGGCTGATTGAGGCTGCGGAAGATAGAAGTGCATTATGCCGGGGAAGGCCGGTTCTTATATACCAGTTCACGCGGGGCTTTTCACCCCCTTCTCTTTTCCTGACAAGCGTAGAAAGGCATTGAAGGCTCCCATAAGGTATGATTTCCCATGCATCTTGACCAATGAAGATCCCAATCAATTTCTCACATCGATATGTGTAACACACTCCGAAACAAGAATCCTGGTTATTGTATGTATCCTAAATTTTTTTCTGGCAACAGCTGGCATCCCAAGGCTCAAGCTCATTTGAAGGATGAGACTCAAGAGCAGCTGCCGCCATATGTAGAACAATTTCATTCCCTATCAAGCACTGACAATTCCCGTAACCAAACCATACGTGGCTCTTAAAGCAGGGGGAGACAACCTATTGCGGGAGAAAGCTCAAAATTTTACATGTCAAAGATGCTGGTGCTTCCCCGAACGTATGTAAGTCCCGTTGGGAGGGCTCGCCATTTGATAAGTTGTGTGTTTCCGGTCCGTCAGGCCTGCGGCTCCAGTCAGGAGCGGTTTCTTTCACCTGCGTGCGACCCGCCCTTCAGATGACCACTCTCCCATCCTCTACTGCTGTCCTGCAGGCAAAGAGAGGTAGAAATCATCTTACGGTTTCAAGCTCGGAAAGCCACGCCTTACAAAATGGCACTCAAAAGATACAAAACTTCACTGATTGAAAACATTTTCTGATTTTTCTCGAAACAAATCAAGAGGATCACTCAGGAAGATTCCAAGCTACAATTCCTTGTTCAACCATGTTCATATTAGGACAGTTCATGTTGGGCACTATAACTAACTTTAACCTCAATTTTATGACACTTGGCATAAAATTTTCACTTAAAATTTGGCTTCATCCAAATCTTCCAAAACATCCAGACATAGAGGTGTGAATGTTTTATGAAATTTTATCCATTAAGGTGGTTAAAAACTGGTTTAAAAATGCGTAAAATCCCAATGTGAACCGTCCTATTGAACAAGTACAGAAAACTATTACATGTGTTAACTATCTGATCAATCATAAATAAAACAGATTACTAGCATCATCTGGATCAAAGAAAGATTATCATTCATGAGCTAGGCAGAATCTAAAAATCAATCTTCAAATTGTAACATCTTGAATGAACCGTAATTCAAGGTGATTTTTCACCAACATTTCTTCTATTTTGTAAGTGTATTAAGAAAAAAAGACAAGATATCAATTAAAAATTGTGTTGATTGGGTTATTATCTGCAAGTAATCTATCCTAATGTCCAGATGATCTGTCTGGTTAAAATAAATGCTGCCGTTAATGAGAGAATAGTTATTCACGCATGTACTTCCCACCTCCCCTTACAGTACTTGGTGGGGCATCTGTGGTATCAAAACTGCATCACAAACAAGGATGAGAAATTGTGAGATCAACAATCAACCTAGCAACCCAATGACCAAACAGAAAAAGGGTAATGAAATTTATGTTAGACGGAAAGTTGTTAGCCCTAGTCGTGATAGTCTCAATTTGTCTGCGCAGCTGGTGTTCTCGTTAAACCTAAGTAGAATGTTATCAAACGCTTGTTGTATCTGATAACAGTTCTCTAATCTAACTTATCCAAGTCCCTCTGGCGAGGCGCAGGCTTTGATAAGCTAGTCTCTAATCATTCTATCATTGTTCAACCTACCACCACCTGCTCGTCGATTATCACCAACTCTCCTATTTTGAGGTCCGTTTTCAACTTCTTTCATCTCATCATCAGTTTCCTTTCTGATCTCATTTCATTCTGCTCATCTCTCTCAGGTTTGTTTGCCGTGTCCCGTTCTCACCACTCTAGCTTGTGTCTAACATGCCACTACATCCATAAAGGTGTACATCATGAAATACAACCATTCTATCATTGTTCAACCTACCACCAACTGCTTGTTTCTTATCACCAACTCTCCTTTTTTTAGGGTTGTTTGCCGTGTCCCGTTCTCACCGCTCTAGCTTGTGTCTAACGTGCCACTACATCCATAAAGACTATTAGTCTTATAATTTACAAATAAATCCCGCCTAGTTTTTTTTCCTTGGCGTATAATGCCTTGGATATTGTGCTGTTTACGTTGTCATACGCGATGAAGTACTTTCCATTGGAAAGGAACGGCTGAGGAAGGAAAGGGGACCAGAAAGTACTGCATGAGCTTTAAAGCACAGAGTTTTTTGTAGGACTTGGCACTTACTTCACCGCTGCAACCATCCCAATACTTCCGGTAACTGTTGAGACCCCTCTTTTGGTCTGGGGATAACCACCCATTGCTGATTAATTCCGTCACAAGAGATGTCCCGTCCCACGTTGAGCTGTTGCCACAAGTGTCTAACCCAGGTTTCCCGTCAAATTTACCGCCAGGCTTTTGGAGAAAAGCAAGTGATCAGCAAGTGCCTGTGACTTTCATTAACCAACTACAATAGTGGGACTTACAGGGATGGCTGTAGTGTGATTTTGGTAGAAATAACTTGTTTGGGCATTGACGGTCCGGGGCACCAGATCCGGGGAAGTGAGTTCCAGACAATAAGCATAAGTGGGAACGCCCAAGATAATCTGAGATGGTTTGAATCCTTGCTTCAAAGTTATCTGGACGCCGGTCTCAACCGACTGAGCATAGTCACTAGGGGAGCATGTAGAATTTTGGGGAGCAATTGGTCCTGTGGTAGGAGCCCAAGGAGCGTAGATGTCGTAGGCCATCAGGTTTCTGTACCAGGATGCAATCGCAAGTGTTAGGCCTGAACACGTCGTGCTGTGAAGCAGAAGCATGCGTGGGCTTATACATAGTCCAGATATTGGTTCAGTAGAGTAGTCTTGGTTGTCGTAGAGGGGTTGCCATCGGCGCCAATGAGGCCATTGACACTCAGGGCTGCGGTCAAGCAGGCCCCGGGCCATAGAGCACGGATTTCCTATTCATCCCACAATCGTGAAATAGCTTTAGCCAGCGGGTACTTATTCAATGATATCAAGTGCATCTCTCTTACCTTGACGAGTTTGCCAAAATTGACGACATCGGCAGGGTTCTTGGTGTTACATCCAACTCCATCACTAATAAATAGGATTTGAAGACGGTGTGAGCATTGTGACTCCACAGATGGTATGAGCAATGCAACATGCACCCTGCTCTCCAATTCAAGCTTACGAATTGGGGTCTATGTCAAGCCATCAAAATGGGTGTCAAATATTAGGCAAATGTTGCAAAGAATCAAGTTAAGATCTTGTGGGAATCTTGCATTCCCAGTCCATTTCAATTCCGCCAAAACCATGCCTCTTGCCGAAATCCGCAAGTACTTGAGCAAATTTTTTCCGGGAGCTATCATTCCTGGTCAGGATTGAAAATTTTCTGCAAACGTTGTGTAGATTAGTACCTGAAGTTGTTTGCACGCGCCAGCGCTGCCAAATGGCATGGTGTTTCAAGCTGGTCTGAAAGTCCCGCTTGGCGCAGTTCCCCCGCGGTCAAGCGGGCTCAAATCACTGATAAGCAAGACAGGGGGTCTGAGGTTGACGTAGTGAATGGATCATTTGCATTAGTCAATATATGAGAATGAGAAAAAAGACAACAGAGGAGAGAATCGAGTGATACGCTAAAGAGATGGAAGGGTGCTTACCTGAGGTTGACGTAGTGAATGGATGAGGAAAGGAGTCCTCTCACTACGGCAGCCTCAGGTAGAGTACACCATGTGTGCCGCAGTGCTTTTTTGGGAAGCTTCCAATGGCAAGATTCACCCAGTCTTGTTTCTGTTGAAGAAGTGGAGCAATAACAAAGTATCCTGGCAGGTTCACGACCAGGAGCTGGGGGCAATCGTCCAAGCCTTTGTGGAGTGGAGGGCTTGGTTGATTGATACCCGTGAGCCAGTGCTGGTATTGTCCAATCACACCAACCTCCAATATTTTATGAAAAGTCAACACTTATCCCACAGGAAAGCCCGATGGGCAGCCCATCTCACCTCTTTTCATTTCTTCATCAGGCACATCTCCGGAAAAAGGAATCCTACAGACCCCCCGACTTGTCAACCCGACTATGTACCTGAAAGCGAGGAGTCAGAAGCAAGCCCTTGTTTGTTGATGGGAAAAGAGGGTGACCTCCATATATGACCGTCTCCACTGGACAAAGATGATGAGCAATTAGACATTGGAGAAGTGGCCTTGAGTCCTACAAACGGTGGTCGGGCCCCAATGCAGGTCACGAACGCTGATTTTGTTTTTTCGCCCACCCTCCAAAGAGGTTCTGTCCCTGCTGCAGTCAGCCTAATCCAAAGAACCGCCTGACCCTGAGGTGATTGAAGATCTCAAATTCAGGGATGCCGTATGGTGGATACGTGGTCAGGTCTTTGTTCCCCAGAAACTTTGACCCTGAATCCTAAAAGAGTTCCACAACACTACTTTGGCAGGGCATCCTGGCTCACTCAAGCTTTTGGAGGCTGTCAGTTTCACGTTTACATGGCCTGGAATAAGCAAGGAAGTGAACCTTTACATCAAATCATGCTTCTTTTGTCAGCGTTCCAAGCACTCAAATCAAAGTCCCTCCGGATTGATGACCTTGTTGAATATTCCCCACAGGCCTTGGAGTATGATTGGCATTGACTTTGTGGTTGAGCTCCCCCTTTCGCCTGGCTTTAATTCTATCCTTGTCATTGTCGACCACTTTTCAAAGGGTGCACATATGATCCCGGCAAACAAATCATGGACGGCGGAGGAGTTTTCTTTCATTTTCTTTGACAATTTTATCTGCTATCATGGCTTACCGGACAAGATTGTTTTGGACCAAGTGTGAGCCTGAGTCTCTACGGTGACAGCAGGACACAAGAGTTGGGGGGCACTAGTTGAATTCCAGAGGGATAGGATGAATACAACTAGAGGAAAGGAAAGGAAGGGAAAGGGAAAGAAGAATGAAAGAAGATAAGATAGAAGTCTTTTTAGACTGATTCAAGCTTTTCAATCCTTTAAAGGAGATGGGTTTAAGCAGAGCAAACTCTACGCCTTCTCTCTTGAAGAAACAGAGAGGGTACAGTCAGAGACTGCCTTGATTTTTAATGCCAACAGAAACTGGCAAAGGTTATTTATCAGGAAACCTATGTGGATTTAAGCTACAGTCCACCGAAGCAATAAAGATGAATGTTTTATGAAGCTTTTATATGTTGTATGGTGTTTTATATGGTTTGATTCTTTGTGGGAGAAGAGAAGAAGAAGGTTAAGGTTAAGAGGAAAAGATAAGAGGAAGATCAAATCTCAAGATGAACTTTGAAGAAGAATAAACTGGAAAACCTTCTTACTATTCAATCAGATGACACCAAATGACCATTACAGCGTAGGAATATGATGGGACCTGGATGATTGAGTAGTGAGGAGTGTTGGTCCAAGTGTTATGTGCTTCTTCAGAGTTGGTTGATGAGTGATGATGAAAATTTTCATCTTGCCAGTGGTGAAAATGGTTAACCTTGTTGATTGAAATGCATATATGCAATATGGTTTGAACTTAGAAAATAGTAGATGTTCAGAGTGTTATTACTCCTCAATTATGCATCACAACTATGGACAGTAGTAGATGAAAATGATCAGAAAAATGAGGCCAATCCGGAGAGAACATTGTTGAAGCCTTTTGGGCAACCGTGTTGTCTCTAAGGCTGACACCAAGGCTCTCTTTTTGTTTCCAAATTCTGGAGAGAGGTACAGCAACTCTTGCGGGTGACACCAGCTCCTTCAATAGCTTGGCACCCGTGGACAGATGGCCAGACTGAGAGGGAAAATCAAACAATGGAGACCTATCTTTGGCACTTTGTTTTGGATAGACAAGATGACTGGGTCACGCTTATACCTTTGGCTGAGTTATTTTTCAACTCCTCTGTTTCTTCTTCTACGGGCTTTTCCCCATTCTTCACACAATACTCGTTTCATCCCCAAACCAATATGTTCAATAACGGGTTGGACGTTCCAGTGGTGGATCAGCTTCTCAATTCTCTCATCACAGTTCAGGACACTCTCCGGGATAATCTGCTCAAGGAAAAAGAATTCCAACACAAATACGTTGACCAACAAACCCGGGGCCCGCTTGTATACACCAGGGGAGATTTCATGGCACCCGTTGACGGGTGCCATTGCATAACTCATTACCCTCTCTTGGTTTAAACCGTGTTTGGAGGTATGCACATTCAAACTGCATGTTCAACTGAAATTCAGTTTGAAGTCACCAACAATCTCACAACAAGTGTTGCTTGATATGTATGTGATTTTATGTTCAACTCAAGTGGAAAACTTGAAGCATGCAAACCTGAACTGATACCAAAACAACCACAGTTCTGATTTCATCAATCTTTTGAAAGTTTACTTTCTTCTTGATTGTTTTATTTCAAAGAAGTATCTTTTTTTTTACTTTTTTGAGGCAAAAAAAACTTAAATATAATGTGCTTTTTTGAATGTAATGAATTCACAATCTTCTGTTTTTGAGGTGCCGCAATTCATTGTAGTTGGTCCCGCATTTTGAAGGAATTTTAAAATCTGAAGAATTGGGTCTTTACCTACCCCCATTTGTATACTTTTTGGCTCAGACCAAACTTTCCAGCAAACAATCATTTGGATTTGCAACAAAGGTGTCCCATTTTAACCATTTTTTTGGTCAAAACAGCAAAAACCACCTTTACAACCTTTCACACACCTGTAAGTCACTGTGAAATATGAATTTGTACTCTGGTGTACGGGCGTACAGCAGCATAATAATTCAAATGTCACAATAATGTAACAAGCGTACACCAAGCACCACAAAAAAAGCAAAAAAGCAACCGATGGGAGTTGGTCTTTGGAAACTTTGGCACAACTTTTCACCCAACTTTTTTTAAAAAAAAAGTCAACTATTAAACATGTTCAATGCACAGTCACTGTGCAAAACGCACAGTGACTGTGAAAAAATGATCTTTGAAAATATTCAAGTCAAAATTTTATTTAAAGGGGATTATTACGGAGGCCAACTACCATCAGGTGTACTTGTCATTTTTTGGAAGAGGGTAAAAATTCAGATGTCTTGGATAATACTTTTTCTGATGGAAATTCAATTCTTTTTGGTAAACTTAGGACTTCATGAAATCTAAAAACCAGGGGACATATGTAATCGTGTATAAAACTTTCAAAATTCAACTTCTAAAGAAAATTAGAGCTCTAAATTTAGCTCCAAATGTACTCAATATGGTTTGAATCCTTTTTATGAATATGTTTTCATCATCTATAAGGTTATAGAAAAAAATTTTCTCAAGAGGTTTAGATTGAAAATTAGTTAGGCACTGCAAAGAAATAATAAATGATAGTTGATAAAGACTTGTTAATCAGAATGATTCTCCACATGTCAATGAATGGAAATATTGATTTATTAATATTAAAGAAGAATTATTTAAAGATGGACCAATACTGATTGGAGCATTCAAGGACTCAGAAAATCATAAGATTGACTTGAGTTCAGCTTGGGTTCTATATGATTTGTGGATTCATTCATTATAAAGTTACAATTTTGATCATTTGAATATCAGCTTGCTTTGTGGTTCACTTCAGAAGATTATCTACAAATAACTTGACCCAGATCACCATGATTTCAAGTCCTATGGAGCCAAACATGTACAATCATTGGGCAGGGGTTCAATTAAGAACACATGCAGTGGCACTGGCATGCCAGTGCCATAAATTCTCCCCTGGTGATATGAGGCAGGCAATTGGGTCTGGTTGTTGCGCAGGAACATTCCGACTGCTTGTCCCTCAAACAAGCTGGACTTCAAACACCTCAGACCATTCAAAGTAGATCTTCCTATGGGGTCAGATGTGTATCTTCTTGTTCTCCCAAAATCCCTGTCTTGCACCCATCCTGTCTTCCATACTTCTTTACTGCTCCTGTTTGTTGACCCTGACTTGTTCCCACACCAGATTGGCTCCAAGGCTCCTTGAGGTCCATTCTCCCTTGAACAGAAAGTTTGGGACAAAACCAAGGTGGAGGCCATTCTGGGCCATTGCACTATGACAAAGATGTCTCATGAATATCTGGTTGAATGGTATGGTGGCTCTGCAGCGGATGACTCCTGGGAGCACAGTTATTTCTTTTCTCCTTCTCTCCATCCATATATGGAATTATTTCACGGTTTGCATGGTGCTAAAGTAACTCTTTCTCCTGATGAGGCTGTTCTCATTCCGTTTTAGGTACATGGCAGGTCATTATGTCAACATCCGGGCAGAACAGGAACCTCAAGAAAAAAATTTGTTCATATAAATTTCAGTTGTTTATAAAAATATATTGTTTTCCATTCAAATTTCAAATTTCTTTATTCCATACTTTCACTAAAACACATAGTACATGATGCTTATTTGTAATTCCCTGAAACTTCATGTGACAAGATGATTCTTCATGCGACACAACTTTCCTTTCTATAAATGACAAACCAGTTGTAATGTTGTTCCCCTAAGGGATTTATTTTGTTAACATTTTCACTTCATCTTCCAAAAATTGTCAATACTATTTTCTCAAAGCACAGCACATTGCTCCACCGGATATTTGGAGTAACCCAGTTCATTACAAAGCGGCTTGTTGACTCTTTCTCTTTTGCTGAAAAGCGCAGAAAGGCAGTGAAGGCACTCTCATGGAGCTGTCACACACCCATGCTAATATGTACTGAAATCCATTGCCCACAGACGTGGCACCAAGTTTGTACCAGGTTCCAACAAGAAAAACAATGCAGTGGGGGGACTGGGGGGTTTCTAACATTTTTGAGCGGATGTTTTGGATTTTTCTTCATTTCTTCAGTTCCAGTACATATTACAACCAGAAAAGGAAACAAAATGGACTTCATAGGTGAACAAGAGGCAATAGGAAATGGAAAGACTGAAGTTCATTACCAAATGCCAATTCTGAGGCATCAACTTGATCAGTTCATTGTTCTTTTGTTCCACAATTTTTGGGTGCTCTCATTTAAATTATGTGAACTGAGTATCTAAAATTAAATAAACAAGTATTTGCATACTCATGAACCAGGTATGTATTTATCTATTTGAGTTCAAATTTAATTTCATGTGTCCCAAATAACAGATCAAGAAATAAAAGATGCTTGTCCTTTGACAAAAGCCCATATGTAAGGTTTTGTGTTTTTCCTGCCAAACATTGAAACAAATTGGATGGTGAGTAGTAGTGTACAGCTAAGTTTGAACACACATCTTTTACCTAAAGGACTAAATGCTACCTAACCCAACCGGCGAGTCCCTTGAAGCGTGGTTAACAATTGCTCATCTGTTTTAACATCCTGAGATTCTTTTCATTCCAATGTTGGTTTCAACCGAAGACCAGCGATAGTGTATAAATAAAGCAGAGTGAACAATCATGCATCGCGCCAAGAATCCCCAAGAGATATGATTTTTTCCAGGATATTGATATTGGATTCTTGGTGATTTTAAAAGAAAGGAAAGACATTGCGGAAAGTTACAACAAGGGGGGGGGGGGGGGGGGGGGGGGACAGCAGTGATGTATCATGCTGTCCAGATGACCCATCTTGCTAAAAAGAGTGATACCGCTTATCCAAGAATAATCAATTGCGGGTATATTTCGCGGCTGCTAGAATGGTGCTTGATGGAGCCCCCGAAGTATCAAAACTGCATCACAACCAAAGCCAAGAAAATATTAGAACGGCGGAATGGCCCCAGAACCAAAGAATCCCAAACTTAAAAGGCGATAAATAGGACTCACAAGAAAATCCCGCCCAAATTGTGTTTCTTGGCGAATACGGCCTTAGACAATGTGCTGTCCTCGTCATCATATGTGATGAAGTACTTTCCGTTGGTGAGGAACGGCTGCGAAAGGGCAGGGGATGGGAAAGTACTAGATGAGCTTTCAAGCGCAGGGTTTGTTTCTTTTCTGTTTCGTGGAACTGGACACTGACTTCACCGCTGCAAGCATCCCGGTAAACCTTGTACCCGTTGAGGCCCTTCTTTTGGTCTGGGGATAACCAGCCATGGCTGATCAATTCCTTTACGAGGAATGACCCGCTCCACGTTTGGTTCTTGCCACAAACGTCTAGCCCCGGCTTGTCGTCATACTTACCGCCGGGCTATTTAAGAAAAGAAAGTGATTATGAGCGAGTGTTTGTGGCATCGTTGAAAAACGAATAATATGGAGCTTACAGGGATGGCGGTGGTGTGATTTTGGTAGTAATAAGTTACTTGGCCATTGACAGTCCGGGGCACCAGCTTCGGCGAAGTGAGTTGCAGACGATAGGCGTAGGTGGGGATGCCCAAGATAATCTGAGATCCTTTGAATCCTTGCTTTAGAAGGATCTGGGTACCGGTTTCAGCCGATTGAGGATAGTCGCTGCTTGGGGAACATGTGGACTGAAGGGGAGCGACTGGTCCTGTGGTAGGAGCCCAAGGGCCGTAGATGTCGTAGGCCATCAAGTTGCTGTACCAAGATGCAATAACATGTTTTAGGCCTGAATACGTCGCGCCATGAAAGATAAGAATGCATGAGCTTACACGTAGTCCAGATGTTGAGTCAGTAGAGCAGTCTCGGTGCGCGTAGCGGGCTTGCCGTCGGCACCGATGAGGCCGTCGACACTCAAAGCTGCGGTCAAGGAGGCTTCGGGCCAAAGAGCACGGAGTTCCTATCGATTTTCAAAGTCGTGCAGGGGCTTTAGCTCGCGGGTATTAGTTGAATCATGCCAAGTGCATCTTTCCCACCTTGACGAGTTCGCCAAAATTGACGACATCGGCCCGGTTTTTGGTGTTACATCCGATACCATCACTGACCAAAAATTGATGCAGAAATGGTATGAGCAATGTGACTCCGGAGATAATATGAGCAATGTGACATGCCCTTGTTTCCAAATAAGTGCAACTTACCTATTGGGGACTGTGTCGCAGGGGAACAAAATGGGTGCCAGATGGTTAGCGAATCCTGCAACATGGCTTCAAATCTTGTGTGGGAAGCTTACACTCCCAGTCCATTTCGATTCCGCTAAACTTATGCTTCTTGCCGAAATCCACCAGCACTTGAGCAAATCTCTTCCGGGAGCTTGCAGTCCTGGTCAAGACTGAAAATTTCCTGCAAATATTATGCAAACGTATTAGTGTGTGAGTGAAGTTGGTTGTACGCGTCATAAAAGCTGCCATGACTATACGCACTGAGAGGCATCCCAACCACCCGTACTAAATACAGGATTGACATTGTCTGGAGAGATCAACAAACGATGTGGAAGCGTTGCGAGTCAGACGTTGGGGGAAGCTCGTTTGGATAACGGATTGCTGAGAACGTACGCTTGCGGGCCTCCGCAACGAACTCGGCAACCAACTTTTCACCCTGTGCCCATGTCAAGGCGCGATCGTAGGCCAAGGTGAAGTTCTCTCGAGGGACCATGTTGAAGAAAAGAACGTCGGTGTAGGCAGCTGAGAAAGCGGCAGATAGACCAACCAAGAAAGCATCAGTAAGAAGCACATCACAGATCATGAACGGCGTGCTATGTATTAGAAATGGCAGAGATATTTATATTTACACCAATCGATGTCTGAAGGCGACTGCGCTTCATGGTTGTAGCTGGGATAATACCCCTTGACTTGAGGTGCGTTCTGCCCGTTGGCTAATTTGGCATCAGTGTGGGTACCCAGCAAGAGGGCGACAAACAGGAAAATGGCGCCATGGGCTGGTGTGGACAACATCTTCACGATACCAGACGACTCTGAGTTCAGTAGCAGAGTGAATCAGGACAGGGATTGTGGATGGAGAGAATGGGAGCGGGGCAAGTTATATAGCACCCTGGCAACCGCATATCATCTGGGGAAAGGCTACTTCTTATATGTATGTATACCGCCCAAAGGCAGCCACTGAAGCTCACTGAAGGTTCCCGCACGGAGATACTACTCTGATGTGTGCTGTCTGGAAGCCGCATGTACTGCAGTCTCGAGTCCTACATACGCCTCGTGACGTGACGCAGGAGGAGCTTTGTTAAGCTCGCATCCATGCACCATCTGCTACCATTCACTGGTGGCAGATGGCCGTATAGCTGTTGCTTGCGCAGTCCCCACTTCCGACACGGGCTGGCTCATTCATTTGCTTTCGATTTGCGACCGATTTACCATCAGGATTCAGCCCCACAGACCTTGGCAGTTGACGCGTCATATAAAGGTTATACGATGATGAGATAGGGTCTGAGATTAATGTGGGATTCCCCGTAATTATAGTGATGTCTCCAGGAGTCCAGCGGAACGTTGAATGGCGTATATGAAGACCCAATTCATGCGAGGTCATGCCAAGCCATCGTGCCCAGGCATAGGATGAAGATACCAATCTGAATCAATTATTAGTACGCAGCTACGGTGGGCCATCGCCTCACCACTCCATGGGTAGTGCCTGTGAGAGCACTCCGAATGCGGTGGACAAGTTTATCCCCCCGCCTCCGTGAAGCTGCTCACTTAACACCAGTCCCGACCGCGGGAGGGCGGGCGGACATTGGTCGTGAAACAGTCAAGCTAGGGTAGGGTGCTGCAACCCAGCTCTTTACAACACCGCAGGTCTAACAAGGGCAAGTTAACTTGCAAGTGCAAATGATTGGAATGATATGAAGACGAAAGCGAGAGAGAAGGACGAATGCACAGAGATACAGTTTTATACACACGACGAAACGCAGACATATTGACACCTATAAACACGAGTTCTATTGCAGGACCCCCGAGGAAAGATTCAGGAGGAAATTCTATGTGCAGGACGTTTCGTAAGAAACTTCCACACTTTCAGGAGCAGGAACAGGAGAGAGATGTCGCAGAGAAAACGCTTGACCCAGACGTTCCGAGCCCATGCACGCAGACGAGTGCGCGAAAGAAAGGAGGTAAGCGTGATGGCTGAATGCAACGAAGAAGGAGAGAAAAGTCTTTGAGTGAGCGAGTTACTATTATTGTTGTTGTTGTCTTGGGGAGAGGGGCCGGAGGACGGCTGGGCGTGCAGCTCGATCTTGGAGATCAGGATCTGCAGACAGTCGATTGTTTGATTCAGTTTTTGGATGTTGGAATGGAGGAGCTCCATTGAAGGAGAAGAAGGCTCATGCGGGTGCTCAGGAAGGGCCAGCCGAGCTAGGTCTGTGGGTTGCACAGAATTGCTCAGCGGGGAACGGAACGATTGAGAATTCAAGGTCTGCGGGGTCTGGTCGACGAGTCTTTGGACCTGGGCGTATGTGAATCGGGGCTCTGATATGTTGGGCTGGTCGACGTGAGTGCTCTCCACCTCGTGACTTCCCGGCGGTGCGCTTGAGTCGTCTTCCGTGGATGACGATTGGCTGTCTGGCTCAGACGAGCTTTCGGAAGTGGTTTCCATAACCTCTGGCGAGTGGGGCGGGAGGATTTGTCTCCCCGAAGAGTTGATCGGATCGGGCAGCTGGGACGAGCTCTTGTAAGGCCCCAATTGCAAGGTCTGGGTATTCTCTTCCGCTGATTGTTTGTCTAAATTGCGCTGAGATTCATGCTCTTTTGGCCTTCCTTCTTTACCCTTTCTCTTTTCTGATGCTTCATATTCACTCGCTGTTTGCGTACTGCCTCTTGTTGAGGAAGGAAGGTCGATCTTCTGTTCGGAATACAAATCTTCATCCGAGTCGCTCGTATGATTGGCTGCTGACGAGTGAGCTTCGTAGCCCGAGAGGGATTCGATCAATGTCCTTGCCTCAGGCCTGTCTCGATGGGAGAGTAAGATCTATCAAACCTAAGTCCTCATCAGCCATGTGTCTCGGCGGAGAGAGTCTGGATATGGGTCGCAATCAGGTGGGTAAAAACTTCACAAATATATATATATATAAAAGTAGCGCCGAGAAGGATGGGTGTAAGGAATTTTTTGAGGAGTCGACGGTTTGACACACCTTCAACACTGATTCGATGTACAGCCTTTTAGCTGCCGTGCATGACAAGCCTTCCTTCGCTTTCCAGGCATCCCACTTTGCTCTTCCCAGCATGTCGAACACACCGGGTCTCTTAGAGATGGTCGAGCTTTTGACATCGCCGTGAACAGCTTGTTTGAACAGTGAGTAGAGCAGTAGCTTGTCGTTGTACGTCGGTTGGATCTGGCCAGACCTTGGCAAGGAGCTTGGGGAGAGGAAATCACGTGGGATCGGCTCGACGGTGAAACTTGTCGATTTTTATCAGCCGGGAAATACATAGCTTACGATTGAACTATGTGCAGCGCGGTTTGAAACAGTCTGTAGAAAAAAAGAAATATCATTAGAATAAATGTATCCCCAACATGAGGCCATTCTTCAACGCAGGAAACTCAACGGTTCGATGAACGCCTCGTCGTCGTCTTCCTGATAGCCAGCTCCGCGGTGATTGGGTAGCGAAGGGTCGCGGGAAGGCCGATCGGTGAGTGGTAATACGTCCGAGTGTGCCAGCCCCGAGGACCTGGACGCGGACCTGATGGACGAGGGGTATGTGGAGACGGTAGGCTGGAGGGTCCTGATCAGCTGGGCGCTGCTCCTCTTGGACGAGGATGCCCTGTCTGCACTGCGGGCGGCGGCTGGCGAGGATGTTCGTGGCGGCATGGTGGTTGGCGTGAGTTTGCCCTTTTTCAAATTTCCTCGGCCTGCTCCCAGTTCACTCAGATCCCCGAACACCCGAGCCAGCCCCGCTGCTGGTTTCGGGGATGGTTCCGTCGGCGTCACTGGAACGCCGCCGAACGGCACACGGCACAACCTTCGGGCAATCTCCTCAAGCTCAACAAAGCCTGTGTGCGTCCCTGGCTGCAGTCGGCGCAATGCAACAGGCGTGGGGTCACTCAGAAGCCTCGCATGCCGTGTACAGATGGGAATAGGGGCTTGGGTTACATAGTTCTCCATCTTACGATTTCCCCAAGTTTTTGATGGATCAAATCAAGGCCTGGAAGTGGACACTCGAGACCATCTCGCCGCTGTGGAAAAGCTCTTCATCCCAGGCTCCCACTATGTATGTACCCTCTGATCGATACGGAACTACTGACAGTGGGTTTGGTACATACATGACTTTCGGAGGCTCGACAAATTTCAAGAAGAACCGAGAAGAACATTTATGATCATGGAACAGGAGGTGAAAGTGGGTGAAACAGCAGATATTCCTTTGGGCACCAGAGGCCGTCTGAATGTGTGTATACGCTGAACTTTCCTCTCACTCTCAGTTCGGATACATACAACGGGTGATACAATGTCCGATTTGAGCTTGGGAATCTGGGAAGGACAGATAATTCTTTACTTTGCTCCTTGGAACATGGTGTGGCAGATGTATGGCTCCCTCTCTCTGTGCAACTCCAAGTTTCACCAGGCAGAAGGATAAAACGCTCAGTAGGTGATGATACACTGGGAGAAGGTGGCCCCAAGAAGTTCGTTCCCCTGCCGTCAGAGATCCCCTCCTCTCGATTTCTAGCCGTTGAGAGACTCCTTATCCCGTCCACCCTTCTGTCTGCTCTCTACCAATCAACTTCTTAACCGTGCTCTTACTCGAACTCAGATTTCAAGCGTAACTCCTGAGCCCAACGATCACGAACCTACTGGGGTTGATTTAGAAACCCAGGGCTGGGTGTATATAATATCTGTCCCATCCTTGGAAACTACGCTGTGACTCAGCTCGCCATCATCCGAACTTACAAGAAAACCAACGACGCAGCAGGACACGATGCGATTTCCAGTACGACATTCACTCATTTTTTTCGGCTTACTCCTCGCCAGCTCGGTGGTGGTATCCATGTCTGTCAAGACAACCGAGATCTTGGAGGGGCTGAATAAAGCTCTCGCGGAGCCGTATCGAGCGACTGTGGCGGCGCGCGAGGACGTCCCGGACGTGGCATTCGTGAGTGACAGAACCCGACTGTTGGAGGAGGAGCGCGTTAAAAAAGAGAAAAAGCTGCAAGAGACGCTCGACTGGGGGACCTCCTACGGTTATGGTGGAAAGATTTCTGCGGCCACCTGGAACGGCATCAAGAAGAGCTGGAACTGGCTCTACGGAAAACTCACCGCGAAGCTCGACGGCTCGCTCTCCCAGAAAGAACGCCAAGCCCTCGCAAATCCCCCGATTCCACACTTTGTACCCCCAGAGTTAATGAAGTCTGTCTATCCTATCCCCGCTGCCCGCGCCCCTCAACACCCGCCTTCCCCTGTCAAGAGACACCTCTCAAAACGTCGCTCTACCGCTACTACCCACTAGTCCATTCTCTTGTTGTATGTACCTGAAAAGCTCCAAGCAGTATGGGTTCCTTCTTTTTGCTTCTCCAAAATTTGCTCTTGGGGATTTGTCCAAAGAACATCCTTTGGTCACCAAACTGATTCACGTAAGAGACCCACCAGCTTTATATTCCTATTAGTACACTCAGGCCTGTCTGTGATTCCGATCTATCTATTCATTTCATCCTCCTGCTTCCCAGATACTTCCTATGACCATTGGCATACATTCCTTCAAATCTAATTTAACTCAGCTTAAGCCAAAAAATAAAATAAAACACAAATGAAACCCAAGTCAATTTATCTTCTCATTGCTCAATCAACTCTATTGCTGAGACTTATTCCTCAGATTGTCTTCTCTCTTTTCTTCCATGTAGTCCATAATTTTCAAAATCACCCCATCATTCTCAGCAACAAAAAAACCCAGGTTAAGAATGATTTTGGTGATCTTTGGATCTGAGACAAGAAACAGACAGCCTACAGGTGGTGTAGATTTTCTCTTTGGATATGAAAATAAATTATCTTATTTGTCAGTTTTATATCTTTTGCAGATGATGATTTCCAAGACCAATGCTAGATGGCACAAGGTCACCTGGTGAGGGAGGTGAAACACCAAGCTCTGTTTACAGGGCCCCAAGAAAAGGAAGGTGTCACACCCACCCTGCCAACATTGCATTGTAATGTCAATCCATAGCAGAGTTGATTGAATATGGCATCCAGAGGGGGAAAGTTCTCAATGATAAAAAGAAAGGAAAAGGTCAAATGAAGGATATAATAAAATTTTGAAGTAAATTTGAGGTTGGAGTGGTGACTGACAAAATTATGAAGCTGTGTTTTGAGCAGAAAATGGTGCCAACTAAAAACTGTATCCCATTTGAGCAACTGCATACTGTGATTTTCTTTCCAAAAGTTTGATTCCGGAAGATCAATCAAAACACCCACCATTTTTGGAAAGATCAGTTATCACACATAAGATCACATCTTTGGTGCCTCTCACAAGCATTACCAGAAAAGAAGACAATTGAAGCCATGCAAGAGGAAGTATGATGAATGGCTCAACTCCTCAATATCTCGGGGCTTTATATACTCAGCTTTGAGTAGTGAAGACTCGTGATTTAAACAAACATGGCAACTCCATCAGCTTCCAGATCCAAGACATGTGCCCATGTTTTGCCAAGGTATGGTACCTGGCCAGCATGCTTGACCATCCCTGGCAAGTATGGTGCCAAATATTGCCATTTCACATTTTTGATCAGAGAGCAAAAGTTGGAACTCACACTATTACTTGTGTGTAAGCCAAATTCCAATGCCAATCTTCCTCTCATCAAGAGCTTCATTGGAATTTTGGTGACAAAGAATTCTTGAACAGTGCGTCTGGTTCTACAGAAATATCATTGGACAAGTGAACAGTCATGTACTACTTGAATTTGTACTAAAAAAGGGTCATTTCCTTTTTCAATTTCGTTCAACTTGAATGGAAATTTGAAAGGATTCATGGAGCGGTGCAAATTTGTGCACAATTGGATGACTTGAAGCCCGAGGGAGGGCGCTGACATCACGAGATCATCCATGAAAGAAATCGATTTTATGAAGAAATTATATTGATATGTAAAGGTTTTGAAACTTTGAAGGCCAATGCGTTTGCGTCAGTATTGAAATAGATTGAAATTCGGGTCGAAATTTGTCGGTTTTGAAATTTAGGAGGGAGGCCATTGACACATTTGGTGTCTCTGTACTGATATCCCGGGACCGCTGTCTTGTTCTTGTGACGCGGCCGTCGTGGGTGATCATTGATCAATGATTCGGTCGGTGGGGTCCTCATTGGCTGATCTGTGCTGGGCTGTACTGGGCCCCTGCTTCCCAAGGCGCGGTATGTTATGACCGGTTGGTGGCGACAACGCAATTCGTAGCGGTAGAGAGGGTGTAGATTCAGAAGGGAAAAGTCAGTGAACTCCGAATCATCTTCTGTCCAACGCCTGTTGAAATTTCCTTGTACCAATAGGTACCAATCCAGCTTTGTGCCCTGGTAGGCTGGTACCTTCCAAACACTTCAGTCCTGAGTTTGGATCCTGAATCTGGATTCTGGTTGGCTCTGGGAGGCTCACTGGGGAGAGTCAATTGCACTTACATTGGCAATAATCGCGCACATCATAGCAGCAGCAATAATCGCGCACATAAGAATACGGCAGTACTGTATTTATATACTGCATGGATCGGCTGAACTGGTATATCCCCCATCCATGCTTGAGCTCACAATGACAAAGGGGACAAACAAACCGGATAAAGCTTAGACGCGATTGATTAATCCAGAACCATTTTGACGAGACTTTATAATCCGTTCCTGGCATCAATCTGCATTGTCCCGCCCATACATACTTGGTATCATCTCCCCTTCACTTAAATATATCTACACTCATTCAAGTGAGCCCCTTACCTGAAGAAGAGATAAGCTCTAAACGCCCCAGAAGAATTACAGCTGCTCCCTTGATCTTCTGGCGCCCAATCGCGTCTTCGGTATACCTGACCTGGCAACATCTACCATAAGTTCCTGCTCACTCCGACTGCCTCGCCCCCTTGTCTTTCTCTTTGCAGCCCGCTATCCAATTACGCACGCCGTCTAGATCATACTACTGGATTTTCTGAACTTCAACAAGTCCGGCGTTAAGATGCTCAGCCCATTCTTTGTTGTTTTCGCGCTTTTCATCAATGCCAACTGGTTCAGCTTGACGAAAGCCGAAGCTATACTCACCTCCACTCGTCGTTTGGATACCAAATCCCAAAACATGGACACCCCGGCCCTCGCTGCGAATGCTACCTCCATTCTCACTGCAACCGCCAACCTCACAGGTCACTTCAACGTTAGCGGTCAAATTCGCTTCGCCCTCCAACCCGAATCCAACGCCGTTGCCGTGTCTATTTTAATGAATGGGTTGAACGCGCTCAACTCGACCGCTGCCTACGCGTATCACAGTTGAGTTATACACCTAATTTTCACAAGCGAAAAGCGCATTGCGCTGCTTGCTTCTACCAAGTTGACATTTTGCCATGTTTTACTATTAACCAGTTCACACCAACCCTATCTCTAGTGATGGCAATTGCACGAGTGCCCTTGGCCATCTGGATCCTCTGGCGGTCACCGATGGCCTCGCTTGCAGTCCGCAGTTCGCTCAATACTGCCAAGAAGGAGTGAGAGGCCTTTGCTTTGTTCACATTAGCGGCCTTGCTCATTACGTCCCCGCGCTCTGTGGTACAGGACCTGTCGGGTCGTCATGGAAAGCTCAATGGATCTGAAGCAGTGTTGAACCTCTCTTACATCGATGATTATTTGAGGTTTTGGCCTCAACCTTTCAGTATTCTCGGTCGCAGTGTGGTGGTTCACTTGCCCAATTCAACGCGCATCGCTTGTGGTAAGAAACAATATCATTCAATTGTGTTTTGCCTCCCGCAACTAATCCATCTGCCACCTTCCGCTTCCCTCAGGCAACATCACCTCAGCTGTTGACGGCACTGCAGCCGCAGATGGAACTCCAACATTTGTCAAATCTAACTACACCACTCAGTAAGTATCCACATGTCAACCACCTTACCGCAAAATGTCAGACTCTCAATTGCTACGTGCTCTCAGGTATTCTTCGCATGCTCCACCAGCTCCTCCGACTAAGTATGAGCCGTTTAATGGCTCGACACCTAATCCTGCGGTTTTATCCCAAATCACGTACGTCATATTTCGTGTCGTTTACTTCAGATTGATAAGTGTCTTACCCATGCGGAATTTGCTCTCAATTTGTTCTGCAGATTACCTTCTTCCTTACCTACCGTTGAAGCTTTACCGAACGTCATCCTCGGAACTAATTCCACCACTCACATCGTCAACGGCAAAACAGAGCCAATCACTTTACCAGCTGCGATCAATGCCACGACCCCTTTTAATTACACGACAGGGGCAATACTCCCTAGCCAGAATGACACTTCCATCATCAACTCAACTACCGACGGCAGCAACGGTGATGGCAGCGCCAAGAAAGGAGCCTCCAGTGGAGCTGGAACTGTGGTTCCTTCCATCATGTTCCACGGTCTTGCTTCCCTCTGCTTGTTGATGTTCCTGTAAACTGAGTTGCCACATTCATTTGTCAAGCTTTTGGACTAAACCAGAAGCTGTGCATATCCAGACCCATGCAGGCCTTCAAATAAAGTGCAAGCAGCAGTGCTATTGTATACATGCATTGCTTAGGTAGTAGTGCATTTTTGTTTTTGGTCAATCCTGAACAATATGCTATGTTTTCTTAGCTGATTTAAAGCATGATGCTGAGTAGCTGTCATATTTGTGTATTTATTTGTTTTCACTGTTGGATTCTGGTTTATTTTATTTTTGCCTAGTTGAACTCTTCAAGTCAACTCTGTCTTAATGAATGAGAGAGAGATTGCTGGAGACTAAGAAGATACTTGAGCCTGAGTTCCAAAACCAGATCAACTGGTGAAGGTCTGCTTGTGACATCATCCTTCATCAACTGATGATTCTAATGGTTAGCAAGGTCAGATGTCCACAACTTGTGAATGACTCTAACAATGCCTGAGGTAATAGTACCAATTTCCAGGCTTTGGTGTGATCATTGGACTTGTTCAATTGAGGCCTGCAGTGCAATCCCAATTTGGCAAGCCCTGCCCAAAATTGGGGCCAAAAGAACCTCCTGCTTGACCTGCCAAAGGTATCCAGTGCCAGCCTGTGAGTAAAATCAAGCTGTTAACACAGATGTTGAAGATCTCAAACAGGAAGATTGATGATCTGATATTTACAGCTAGACTCTGAGTTTCTTGACAGTGATTTGATGATTCATCAAGAACAGAAACTTTCAAGAAATTGATTCAACAGTTTATCCTGAGAGTCAAGACCAAGAGGAAATGATCTTTCAATGAAGTATATCTTGAATTTTTTGTGGAATGAAGGAAATGAACATGTAAAAATTATGAATAGAGTATAATGGGAGCTGATCTAATACAAACATAAAATAGAACAATTATTGAGTTTGGATATAATGTTAATACAACAAGGGATAAACACTGCAGTCTGTGTAGTACAAAACCAATTGAATCTAGATTTGAGCACCCTTTACATAGATTAATCTTGATCTTATAAAAATGGAGCATGATGAATAGAATGGATAACAACTGCAGTTTCAACAGAGATCCATATAATTGATTATTTGTGGTGATGAGTTGATAAATAGATGAAAGTAAAATCAAAAATTTGATTCATTTGTAAGTTAGATGGAAGATAAAAGTAGGAGAACTGTCAAAATGAATGCTGGTGTGTTGCATGACAGCAAGCTACATCCCCAAGTAAAAAGGGGCCTTTGTACCAAAGCATGTTTGTACCAAAGCATATTGTTGCTTGATGGCAAGAGAAACACCTTCTTCATGATGTCGAGTAAGCCAAGATATCAACACAGCTGAAACTTCATCTTACTACAACACAGGCTCCACTGTAAACACCTGAGGTCTAGGAACAATCAACAGACTTACTACAACACAGGCTCCACTGTAACCACCTGAGGTCTAGGAACAATCAACAGAGGGGTTGGGATTGCTACAAATAAGCCAATGATGCTTCACCATACCTCCATCATTTATTCTCCCAATTGACAAATTGCATGCCATGATAAACAGGGAACACCTCATGATTACCAGCAATTATTGCAGAACCTACCTGGCCTGCTTTGTGACCTTTGTTGATTTTTTTTTGTCTCAACAAGGTGAGTTGAAGAATTATGAATATGAATTTATGAACCATGAGCTTTACTTTGGTTTTATTCACAAACACCACATTGCCTTCACATGTGAGCTCCCCATTCTTCTACATACATATTGTCCTGGGTGCCCAAGCTGATACCCAGCACAGTAACCTATCTGAAGACCAAGGACCGCTCAGCCTAGTCCAACACACTCCATCACCACACATCTGTCACAACAGTCAACTGTTTGAGCCCCCATATCCACAACCTAGCCCATCACAAAGCAATGCATCACCCACTGTACTTACTCTCAATGATACTGCCACCGCTTAGTGCGAAAGCCCACGCAGCCAAGTCGGTCATCCACAACGGGGAATATACGGTTGGCCATGAGAAACCCGTGGAACCTGGTACCTCCACTGGCACAAAAAACACCACATTTGCCAAGGACAGTGTGAGCGGTGGGTGCAATCCAGTCAAAGCTGCCATCCCATGGATGTGTGCTCCCTTCTCTCAATGCAATAACTGCGGCGGTCATGGCAGACACTCACCAGGATGCACAACACCTTGTTGCTGTTGCTAAAGTTTTAAATCCCTTTGTCCTTTGGAACCCTGGGATGCAACCCTGCCAAATTGCCACCCAAAGCTTTTTTTGAAACATACACTACCAGAAAATCTGCTTCAACTGCCACCAGTAGACATGCAGGCTAGTCCCATCTTACTCCCCTTTTACTTCCAATTTAATCCAAAACAATTTTTCTGGCACAGTCACTGTGCACAATGCACAGTGACTGTGCATTCAAGTTGGGTTGAAGTTTTTTTTGAGTTAGATTCAAGTAAAACACAAGTCAAATCAAAGTAACTGCATGTCAACTGGTGGAAGTTGAAGCAGATTTTCTGGTAGTGATATATATTCCCAAAATCTGAGAATGTAGCTTCCATTTTGGTTCCACCTCAAGAGACTGCTGTCCTTACAATGTTCTGATATGTGTTTTGAGATGGGCTGATAACTCATAATCCAGATGAAGGCACTTGGTGAGTGAAGTGAGTTGCATAGCTTTAGTTTGGGGTATATATGTCTCCCACAGGAGGAAAAGTAACAGGTACCAGGATTTTATCCTTGAATTTATTTGCAAAATTAAAATTCATGCTACCCATGCAAACAGACTGGTACTTGACCTCCACTTAATAGGATGGTTCACATTGGGCCTAAATCTGTAACCTGTCAGAAAGTCTTTATAAGCCACATGCTCCTGCCAATTTGGTTTGGGACACTTTCTGACATGTGGTTACAGATTGCATAAAGATTTCCAATGTGAACCATCCTCATTACTCAACCAAAAATTTACCAATTCAATTCTCTTCACTACAAGAAAATCTTGCTCAAGTGCCACCAGTTGAGATGTGGTCACTTGAGTATTACTCAAGTCTGACTCAAAGCAAGCTTGGATGCACAGTAACTGCACATCAAAGGTAAAACCAGAGTAAAACTTGAGTTCCCTGCATGTCAACTGGCAACAGCTGATCAAGATTTTATGATAATGCTTGTTGCTCCAAGCTGTAGAAGAACTCCATGTTCTTTTATAAAAATAAAAAAATGGGTTGGGAAAACAAACAAAAACCTTTTCCAAGGCTTTTGTTTTTTCACAATAAATCAATCTTCACAGTGACTGATCAGATATAAAATGTTTTTTATTGCATCTGCCACCCTTGGTCTACTCCAAAATTCACTTCCTAATTACTTGAGGTTGTCTCCATTCAATCCTTCCCACTCTCAACTTATCACTTTATAAATATTCCCTGTTCTACTCTACAAAGATTTGGATTTCATAACTTAGATTTTTAGCTGAATCAACTTGGTTTCCCTACTGCTATGTTTTTACTTCTGTGGCTCATTCTGGGGGAAAAAGTTGTTACCCTCTGGCCAAACTCAAGTGTAATACAACACATTATGAAATTCACATTTCCTCATAGTTTATGTTCCCCAAGTCATCTTGGTACCACCTAAACTGAACAGAGGAACTTTCATACAAAAAAGAAATAATCAAGCTGGCTATTTGGAGGAACAGCAATTGAACATTCCCATTAAATCTTTTAAACAGCACAAGAGGATGGCTCCATATATAACACCAATTTCAATGCTTGTAACCCTTCAAAAATTCAAATATAATTGGAACATAAGTCACAGAAGATTGATAATCTGGATCAGGTTCATCCTGACCTTTTGAATGATCACATGAGATGGCCCCAATAATTGTGAGAAAAAGAAGATTTCTGCAACAACCAACAGATTTTCCGGAAACTTTTTGAGTAGCAAGAAAGCCACTTGCATGAACCAAAGTTTGAATGCAGATTTTAGTTTTGAGGTCATGGTATGGATGAGAATTGGACACAGCGTAGAGCTGATGACAAAACTTTTGGAGAACTCTCATGTCAATTTGTGATCAGTTTTCAGTGAAAGCCACACTCATCTTATGAGATTTGCCTGTTGGACAAGAGTTTCATTCCCAGTATCACACTTGTTATCAACTCAGACCAAAGGTTTTGAACACACTTCACAGTTTGGGAAATGTGGGCAAATCACCATCTAAATATAGGGAGGCAAGTTCTTCAATAGTCAGATGTGTGTCTTTGGCACTCAAGCCCAATTTAACACAAGTCCCAACTGCAGGTGGAAATTGCAACTTATGTCAGTTTTCCTGGTGGGACAGGAATTTGCCTTGGCTATAAGAAAAAATCATAATACTCTGGCTTCCTCCACACCTCATGCCTGGATCCGCCTCAGAGCCAAATGATAGATGTTGACCCCCTCTTTCATTTGTTGTTGGTCTTATGACTCTTAATTGCTGAATCACAGCCATTTTCTGTGTACATATGTTTTAAAAAATTGAAGAACCACTGTTTCTTGTAGATTAGCTCTAGCAATGGATTCACCATGAATTCCCAGGCAACTTGCCTTGTGAATCCTGGATCCACAAGTTTAGCAGAGGGAAGAGCAAGATTTGGTTGTCTGAACTGACACTGTGCCCATCCAAGGATATTCAGTCATTGAGATTATGTGTATCCTTGCCAATCAATCTTGAAAAAAAACATAAAACCCTTTCCCTTTCAGACCAATTCCCTTGGTCATTTTTCAAGCTATCACTATACAAATTTGGGAGGGGGGGGTGGTGCAACATCTCAATCAACAAATCTGTAAATCAACATTGTTGAAATAGGATGCTGTTCTCCACAAAAAATATCTGAGTACCGTTGAAAATCCCACCTGTCCCTGAAAGCAGAGTGACTTTATGCATACACCTCTCCTATGGAGAGTGCTCTGCTCAGGGTTCCTGGGAGCTTCCATTTGCAAGGATTATGTTAATCTTGCACTCAAGCAAAGGGACACATGACCAGCTTTGGTCCTTGTGGCGTCTACCACCTGAGAGGTGGATACTCTCAGAACAAGATTTTTGCACCTACAAAATTATTTTCTGCTCTCTGCTCTGGTATCATCAAAATCCAAATTCAATCTTGGAAGACACATGAGAAAGAACAGAGAGATTGGCAAGTTAAATTCACATATAGGCCGTTGACACCATGAAAAAACAATTGTCACTTGATATCAAGTGACATCCCGCCAACTCCAGCCAGCTATCCACAATCTATCCAGACCTTCTCTTTTCCTAAAACTATATAGAATGAATTCTTCTCAGTTTCAATGAGAACTGATCTATTTCATGGGGATCCCTGAACTTTGGTACAATGGGAGCTGAGCAATGCCACAGTAAATGCCAAGCTCCTGGCCACCCTGAGCCCTGAACTGCACCAAAGTTGGCTATGAGCTGAACTGCTGAGCAGGCTGAGCTTAACTGCAGTGAGAGCTGAGCTGATGCTAATTTTTTGCTGATTTTTTTCAAAATGGACATCAAGAAGACCAAAATCAAATTGAGAGTAGGAATGGAGTAGCTTTGAAGCTGTAACCAAAGTTGAGTAATGTCACTTGATATCAAGTGACAATTTTTTTTCCATGGTGTGAGTTCAATTTACATATAAACCCTTTGAATTAAATTTACATATAGGCCCTTGAGTTCAATTTACAAACCACTAGTCTTAACAAGACAAATATCAACATGTAAACAATGCATTACAACATAAAGGAGGGAGAAATGGTATCCTTATCCAATGTAAAAAAGTGGTAGACAGGAGGACTTGAAAGGATGCCAAGTTACTGATTCTGAATTCAGGAAAATCATGAAAGGCAAAAAACTTAGTGTGGAGCAAAAGCTAAAAAAATAAAAAGGCCAAGGGAATACCAACTCAACCAGCAGAACCCAGATATTGAAATAAGGTGAACAGTAACTGCTTTCTGATTACTAAAATAAAGGTGTTGTGATGCTAGTCTCTTGTGGAAAGCACAAGAGCAACCTGATGGGAAGACTCAATGCAATTTGTAAAAGCCAGCAGTATTCTCAAGTGGAAAGAAGATATTGCAAGGTTTTTGTCATAAATGTATGCCTTCAAAAGAAAGGTTTATCCCAGTGGCAGTTGGGCAAGGTTACAGGCCAGTATTGTACCAGGGGGCGCCAACATTGGACCTACAAGCTATTGGGTGGTTTAACGTTGCCGCAGCCGGTGCAGTGATAGGAAGTACATGTCTTCTGTATGTTGCGGAAGTGGGCATGTGAAACTGACTTGCCGTGCTTGCTATCTTTGTGCAATGCCCCATTCATTGTGACACCGGTGGAGGCTTGCGGCATCTTTGCGCTTTTGCTGCAGACAGTGGACTCCCAACTGCGGATTGTGACCTGACTGTTCTCACCGTGGATTGTGCCATTGCGGAAGGCCGTGTTGACTAGTGGGACCAAGCTCAGGACGTAGAGTGGGCTGTGCATGGCTTGGTTGAAGGATAGCTTTGGGGACGTGGGGCTCAAACAGCGGACTGCAACTGCTGTGGGGCATAGGATGTTATGGGGAAAAGCAAAGCGTTTGTTTGTTTGGGTTAACGTGCTGGATGAGAATCTGGGCACCCAGGAGCAAATATTGGGAAATGGGTACCTGATATGTATTTGAAGAAAGAGGTGTTTGTTGAGTTCTCGCAAAAAAGGGCTTAATGTTGCGGGCGCCGTAGCGATGAGAACCACAATTCTCGCGTGTCGCCAGCCGCTTAGGTTTCAATTTACTCTTAAGATCTCAATCGGTGAACCTCTCTACTGCCTCAACCAACCAAGAAGATTGGTTCATTTCCTCAAGACAATTTGATAATCATCAACCGTCAAGACCACTAGCGGGATCAATCCAGTAATGTAATCAAGCCGACCAACTCGATCTAACTCATTCCAATCCTGACTCCCCATCTTTTTCCTTTCTTTTTTCTTAGATTGAGATTCTCTATCACTGCCGCTGCGCTACTCTTTTCTATAATTCATTGTCCTTGTCCTTGAGCTGTTTGTTCCCTTTCTTTTTTTCCTTTTCCTTTCACTTTCCCTTTTTTCCTTCTCTCTCTTTTCTTGTTGTTTGTTGTTGAAGAACTAATCTGATATTTCTTTTCTTTTTTTTTCTTTTTGTGTTCTCAGTCTGCTTCGCCCTAAAAATCTATTCTCTCCTCCTCGTCAGCCTTATAAGTCCTCATCTCAACACTTTCACATTAGTTGGCGGTATGCTCCCTCCTCCTTCCTTGTCTCTCTCTTTTCTCCCTGGCCCAAATTCTGATCTTTTTCTTTTTCTTTGTTTCCTTTTCTTTCTAGTCTGGTTTTGGTTTTAGAGCAATTTATTCAGAATTTTTTCAGTGTTTTTGGAATTGAACAACCAAAAAGAAGCTTAAAAGTTATGACACATAAGTCATTGAATACCCCATTCTTCAACTAACCTTGTCAAGAAATAAAAAATTTGATGAAGCCAAAGCCAGCCAGCTGGATTCTGACATACTCAGGTGATCATGAGACATTCTCTACTTGACACAATTTTCCATTCTTCAATCAGGAGCATATGCATAATAATGATAGAATTGTGTACTTTATTGAAACAGTATATGAAACTCAATAGAAGTAAAGAACAACTTCAAACAAAGAAATAAACATTATAAATAAAGTAAACAATAGACAACTTAATAAAAATTAACAACAACAATACCTTATTGATTAATATCAACGCCGGAAACAAATAATTTCAACACAACAACACAATTATCCACCCTTAACAACAGGATTGACACAAGAATACAGCCTAGTATTGTTAAAAAATGATTCATGTTAGTTATTAATAAACGATAATAAGAAAATACTGAAATTTAAACAACCTGCCCAGAAGCTGTATCTAGCTCCTCTTGAGGTTTGGAAGCAGAAGGAAGTGCGTTGGGGAAATTGAGATGTTTTTTGTTGGCAACGGTTATTGATCAACTGTGTTATTGAGAATTGTCAAGAAACGATTTGGTTGAGATGATTTTGATGGATGTTGAGAAGAAAATGAAATACAATGACAAGAAGAAGAAGAAATACGACTTTGAAAGAGCAGAAAAAGATTTGGCGGGAGTTTTGATTTTTTGATTGTGACCGTGCGTTGTGCATTAGGGGGGTTCACAATAGCGATTCATTGGAAATTTTTTAATCGCTCATTGGAAAATTTTAGCACTGCTGCGCGCTTAAAATGATGACAACTCTCATGATGACATGTGAGAGTTGTCATGTAACATGCCATTTATCTCCTCTTTTGGCACCCTTGGCCCCAATGCCAGGCCTTGCTAGGTGGTCGGAAGTGATTCAACCCATCTGAGGCGTGCAATATTGTCTTAATTTTATGTCGGAAATGAGGTTGGTAAGAAAAAAACTTAGGGGGTATGGGAAGCAAAAAACGCTATTGTGAACCCCCCTATTGACTTGATTATGTAATGTAAATCAATTGCGGGTTTGAAATTATGCAACAATATGTACCTGATGGAGGTCGGGTGGAGCAGCAATGGCTTATGTGTAGCAATCACAATCACTCCGTTGATTGTTCCTTGAAATCGCACAAGTGGAGCCTGTGTTAAGTTGAAGTTTCAGCTGTGTTGATATCTTGACTTATTCCAAGTCACATTGGCTTTTTGGAGGCACAGCAATTGACCATCCAAGCTGGTGAACAGGTAATGGGGATGGCTCTATATACAACGCAGACCGTATTGCTCGTAACTCTTCAAAAAGGACCAGATAGATGACACCTGATAAACCACAGAAGATCCCTGAAACGGAGCCAATTCACTGGTCAGTCTGACATTCTGAATGCTCAAATATTCAAATGAGATGGCCTTGATAATTCAGGGAAAGGACAATTTCTGCCACGACCAACCAACCGCCTGAAAATGAATAGCAAGCAAGCCACTTGCAAAAAGCGTAATGTAAGTGGGGATGTTACTTTTCTCATGATCATGATTTGGATTAAGAGTGAACACAGCTGAGTGCTGAGGACCAAAAACAAGTTTACAGTGCCATGATGAAATTGCCATGGGCTTCCATGAACCAGACTCTTCTTATGAGCTGTATGTATGCAAGCAGGACCCAGTGGTTGTCATAAGCTGAGGATCAACTGCCTGCTCAATAGTATAAGAAAGTTGTGGTGATGTTAGCCTCTTGTGATGGACAACACTATAGCTCACATATGGGAAGACTCAAAGAAATTTCATAAATAGATGAAAAGATTCACCACAAGTTGATTCATGTTCATGATGGGCTAGTATCACACATCTTCTGCAAAGCTTTTTAAGCAGTTCCAAAGATAAGGTCATATGAAGAAAGGATCCAAAGGGATTGGATAGAAAAATCATGGTACCTCTTATATTTCCCCATGTGAGAGACATATACCATAGTAACTCAAGCCAGGCAAAAAGACTGATTAGCTCACCAAGTGCCTAAGTTGAGCTGAGTTATATTATAAGCCCCTCTGCAAACAAATTTCAGACCATTTCTGTAAGGCAATCTTGAGAGCAAATACAAAAGGCCACTACGTTTTTAGGTGTTGGTCATACACACATCTATTCCAAAGAAATTTTTGATGGCGGTTTAGCAGTGTCACATTCCAAGGCTACAGGGGGCACAGGGATTCTTGAGCCTAGGGAAGAGGTCTATTGCATAATGGCTGATGTCCATTATGGGACTGACACCATTTGCATCCATATGAAGCAGGCCATTCTGTGATGGGTTTGTCTAAGTTGTGTCCACCACTCCCATTGTGTTTAGCCAACATTTTGTCTTCCGTGCCAGTGGAGGTTGCAAGCCCTGCAGGTTTCTCATGGCCAACCGTGGATTGCCCCCCGTGGGCCAAGGACTTGGCCGGGCCGATGGTCGCAGCAAGGAGTGGGAGTAGCAGCAAGAGAATGAACAGTGGATGGTACATGGCTTTGTGATGGGCTAGGTTGTCCCTGTGGGGGATCAAAGAGCAAAACGTAACATATGTGAGGCAATGGATGCGTTAGACAAAGCTGATCAAGCGGTAGTTCTCTGCGGATAGGTTACCGTGCCGGGTAACAGCCTGGGCACGCAGGAGCACATGTAGGAGGATGAGGAGTCACAGGACCCCAGAAACCCCCTATGGAGGTGGGTAATGAAAATGTATGAATTTTTTGGCAAAAACCCAAAATGATACTCATGAAAAGTGTATGAATGGCCCATTTTTTCATGAAGCTTACCTGGTTTGTATGAATTTGCAATTACACATGACTTTTACCCAATTTTTTCATCTTTTAGCCCTATTTTTCATGAAAAAAAAACCAAATGGGTTTGAGAAGTAAGAAATTTGGACCCCTGTCCCCAAATCACCCGGATTTCCCCTAACCCGGAGGCTCCCCTGGGGGAAATGCTACCTATGAAACATGTAAGAATGAGTGTGAAAAATGTATGAATTTTTACAAAAACCTGGATTTTACATTACCCACCTCTATAGGGGGTTTCCGGGGTCCTGGAGTCACAGCCTCATATTTGAAGATGTGTAACGGTGTTTCTTCTACAAGTTAACCAAAGTACATCTGATGGCCCATAAAGTTTCATTGAAAGTTTCTTCACCTAATCGTTAACTAGATGAAAAACATTTCAATGAAACTAACAGGCCAGCTGGGTTCTGTCATACTTTTGGTGTCAGGTCAATGTGCATCCGGCACAACCCTCATTAAAAATTTGGTATGTAGGTGTTGAAATGTTTTCTTTTGAAAGTCTCCTACTCAGTTGGGAGAACTTGACAGGACTCTGGTGCTACATAATTGAAAATTTTGTCATCTTGCTTGTTTTCAGAGCAGCACATTATTGCTTGGCAAAATGAAGGCTCCCCATGGTAAGTTAGTTATGGTAAATAAACCCTTGAGGTCATTTCTAAATGTATGTATGTACATTACAAATCAACAGCTCCAACAAGACCAATATAAGTGTATAAACAAAGTACCTCTAAATAAAGGAAAAGGCGAATGGAAACCTAACCAGATTTGAAAAGTAGCAGATAGGATGACTTGATAGGATTCCCAATCAATGGTTTAAAATTCAGAGACATCACAACGGGCGGAGAACTTGGTGTGGAACCAAAAGTTGAAGAGAAAAAAAAAGAAGAAAGGGGGAAGCGGGATCCAGATATTAAAATGAGCTGAACAGCGCCCGCTTGCTAGGCACTATGAGTTGTCGTGATATTTGTCACATGAGATGGGCAACACTAGACCTTGAGGTCATCCCGGGATTGAAGAGGTGTAAAATTGAGGCGAAAAACAAAACGCAATGTATCGGTACTATCACAGTTTCCTGGAGATGGTATAAGCCATGTGTGCACAAGCTGATTTAGACCTTGGTTCCTAGGGTCCAAGATGCGATATTTCCTGGGCAGAAGATGAGGGATGTTAGAAAAAACGCGGAATGTTTTGTGAAATGGTTATATATGAACAAAGAAAGAATCACCGCAGGCGATCCGAGACATGTTGGCACCATGAACCACGATGCTTCGGCCGACGATGGAATCGGGGCCGGTCAGCTCCACAGCGTTATCATACAATCTCCAAGAAAAGGCATTCATGTTGCCCGGAAGATTCCCGTGACGGAGGGCGAGCTCCTTCAGAGGAGAAGACCACCGTCAATCGTACTTTTGAGTCGTCGTCATCGGCGCGGACGTGCTTCATATCAAGCAGCAGGAAAAAATCAAGAAGAACTTACTGCTGGCTGACAATAGTTGGCGACTTGCGAGTTGCAGCTGGGTTTAGTTTTCAGGACTTTGTAGTGGCCCATTGTGCTTGCGCAATCGCCATTGACCACCGGATGTTCATGGACTGTAAGAGGCCAATATATTTGGAAGAAAGGGAGAGGGGGTCAGTTCCCGCCGACTATTTCCACTTGACGTGACAAAGGACACGCCAGAAAGCCTGATGGGTGCACGCACCGTGGAAGGCGAAACCTTCGGCCTGACGGTTGTATTGCAGCAAGCCGCGCATGGTGATGTTCAGGCTGACCCAATCTGAGCCTTGGACAGAGCTGAACAGGAAGAGGCCGGACACGTCTCGTGCTCCAGAAATGCGAGCTGCCCCGCCGGATATCGGCTGGCTGGTCTTGGAGCTCAGCTGCCTCGAATCCATCGACAGGGATGATGCGCGGCCGAGCGCCATAAGGCCCAAGAACAGGTATGCTGCAAATGCATGAACCATTGCGAATGGCGGAAGGACTGGAAAACCTGGCGAAAAAAAAAAAAAAAAATGACGATCTCAGGGATTTCGGAGAATATGTATGGATGTGTGGACGATGACTGCTGCTGGAAAGATGAGGGAGATCGAGCAAGTTGTGGGGCGAGAAAGCCTTAGCTTTAAGTAAGGAACGGAGATGGGGAGTTACGAGGGTACATCGCGGCACTGGCACGAGATGGTAAGTGCCAACAAGTCATCGCTCTCGGCTCAAACGCTCAAGATGGACAAGCCGCAAAGCTCGCAAAAATGGCTCACATGAGTCATTTCGTTGCACTTACATATTTATTTACAATAGCAAACTTCTCTCATTAGCCTTAACAAAGCCGGTGGGAATCGCTTTCCATTCGTTTATCCCAGTTCGTAAACTTGTTGTAGATGCGTGGCTGAATCTGGCTGAATCCTCTCAAGATGAGCGAGCCTGCATCATGAGGGTGTCCTTAATTAATATGTTGACAATCGCATGTTGACGTACATAAATAAATACTATGTATGATGACCGTCCTTTAACCAACTACATATTTTGTACATGTAGATAGGGCCTAGAAGCTAATTGGAAGACCATTCACCAACTTGCGAAGCACACCGATTTACCAGTGGAGTGGCATGGCACCGGTGCGCCAAGCAGGGGGCTGGGGATTGCGTCCGTTGTCTTGATTCACTTCGCGCGCATTAGGGTACCCAAAGCATCACAGCTGTGAACCCTCCAATCCATCCAACCTAGAAAGATCCGCCATGTGGGCAAAGGGACTCATTCCCTCAAATCTACATACTCGATACACACATGAACATATATCACATTTTCGGGCTGACTTGACAGCGCTACCTGCGTGTTTGTCTTGCGGTCAAAATTTTCTACGGCACACACACACATACACAGAGGAGAGATTAGGGGAAAAAAAAAGGAGCGGGGATATAACAGAGAGGGGCTTTTTAAAGAAGAAAAACAGACGACACGACTTGGGCGGCCCAAAAAAAGCGCGCTAGAACAAACAAACAAACAAACACACACACACACGCAAGGAAGACTGCTTGAAGAACGAGCTGCGAAGGCGGGTGGTTCAGATGGGAAGAGAGTGAGAGCGAGAGAGGGTGTATGAACGGATAATCTATGTACGAGCTGCTTGATATGCCTTTGACTATGATGATGAAGTATATATTCTCATGCAAGGAGAGAGTTGTGATAACTTATCTTCCGTATGGTTGATCGTACGGAGGCCGGGCGGGTTGCTGGACGGGCCCGGGCGGGGGATAGTTAGGCACGATGCGGGTGGCGGCGGGGACGATAGCAGGGGGGCGGTATCCGGCGCGGGAGTAGTGAGTAGAAGACTGAGTGGGGGGCGGATAGGGGGCGGCAGTAAAATAAGAGGCAGCAGCCGGCGCGCGTTGAGGGAGCCCGGCGCCTGTGCCGCCGTACCGAGCCGGGGGCACGTACCCGGCGTTATGATGACTGCTGTATGGGTTATACGACGCCGGTGGCGCAGCGCCGTAGGGGGGCCGGTACCCGCCGCCCCTCGCGCCGCTCGAGCCAAAATTCGTAGGCGCCGAGTACGGCGCCCTAGGGGCGTGTGGCCCAGGATTCCTGTAGTCGTACGCATACGCTGATTGAGGGGGCTGATGATGATGCGAGGGATGACTTCCGGGACCCCGGTTGGCGTTCCAATGGCCGCCGCCCTGGCCGCCATTACTAGAGCCATAATTGTGGTGAGTCATGATCCCCGGGCCGTCCCCGTAGTCTCGCCGCTGCTGATGGAAGCCGTCGCCGCCGTAGTGCTGATTGCCCCCATGCGCTTGGTTCCCGCTCCGGCGAGTCTTGTCGCGGTCATGGTTGCTCAAAGTCGGCTGGTCTAGCGCCACCCCACTCAGCAGCAGGCTGCGATGTGGGACCAGCTGCTCCGCCACATAAAATCGCGCAAATATCGACTTGTCGTTCGAGATGTCCGGCAGCCCAACCGTCGGCAGTGGCGAATAAAACGTCGAGCCCGGGATACATTCTGGGTCCGGTGATGCCGAGCCAAACACGCCATTGGCACGCGCAGGATCCAGTGTCACAGCTTCTTGGCTGTCTCGCTTTTGGTATATTTTACAGAAGGTCTCATACTGAGGGTGAGCTTCGCCGCAGAACATAACCACATGGCCTGGCTCGTTTCTGATTTTATCTTCAGGCGCCAAAACATCTTCACAGTCCTTCATACTATTCAACAACCGATCTTGCTCGATGAACGGCAACAGGGCGACACCTTGCCACAGCATTTTTTTCCCATTCATGTCGATTTCAAATTCTTCAGGATAAAAGTCTTTGATTGGGGAGCCATCGTCCGTCATCAGTCCGTGATAAGCCGTGGGGATATGCGACCTTGAAGCCGCCGGAAAAACACCCATGAGTTGCTCGTATGGCTTGAATGGCTGTCCAAGGTTGAACTTGATTTCAAACTCTTCTAAATTTGTAAAATCTGTCGCGAATGGTGAATAATGGTATGGATAATACCATTGCCAAGATTGACATCCCTGATAATAGTAAGCTAGTACCCAGGCCAATCCTTCCACGTAGTATTTCACTATTCTGTGGACAATCAAATGGAGTCAATTGATGAGAATCTGTGGTAAATTTTCGAAAGCATGATGGTCATGAGGAGCAACTTACTTTCGCTTTTCAGTTTCATCGTTTAACTCGATTCCAAATTTCTGTCTAAAATATCTTTCGCGGTAGCCTGGCTCCCAAAGCCTGGATCAAGTCATGTTAGTCAAATATATATCTGAAAAAAACTCGTCAAACTACTGAAAGTGGGCTTACTTGACTGTATCATCCTGCTCGACCATGTTATTCCCGAGCATCTTTAATGGAGCTGGTCGGCTGGGTTCACCAGGGACGAAGACGGACACATCGCCGGGTGCTTCCTCTTCATCCTCGTCTTCTGATAGCACTACCGCATCTTCTGTAGGGCCGATTGCTGGTTCAGCAGATTCGAGCTCGTCGGCTTTACGCTTTTGAGGGGACGTCGCTGATTTAACGGTGGAATGATTCTCTCCATCTTGAGGGCCAGGCGCAGAGTCATGAGGAACATCGGTTGCTGGGTCCGCCGACTCAGGATTCTTAGCATCCAAAGGTTCGCTTGGCAAGGCCCCTGGGACAGACGGTTTTGCATCAGCGGGATTCTGGGATTCAACGGGAACGCTAGGCTCGGCTTGGGTCATATCAGAAGCCTCAGTCGCTGGTTTAGGTACATCCTGAGCGCCGGCAGCAGGCGTCAGGAGCTCCAGCACTCCACTCAGCTCTGCTTTGAGCATAGCAGCCGCATCCATATTAGCTGTTCTGATTGCAAATCGGTTCTTGACTACATCTGCGTTGCTCATCATAGAGAAGGTGGTAGTACCTAGCCCAGGAATAGAAGACTGTGTTGTTTGTCCGACATTTTCTGGTGAGAAGGCTGGTTTGGGGGGCAAGCCGAGGGCTGAGGGGGGCTGAGATTGATTAGTCGAAGATGATTGGACATGTGCTGGTTTGTTGTCATTATCAATCTTCCGCCTTTTAGTGGTTTGGTCTTGGCGTTCTTCAGCTTCTCTGCGCCTCCTAAAGATTTCGTCTTCTCGTGAGGCGAGCCCTTCTAGTATGATTTCGGTGCGCTTCAAATTGAGCACGCCGCAGTCGGTCAGATACCCGCCCATTCGACCCAGATTAGTTTTCCATATTTTCAGCAGGGTGTCGATCGCTCCTTCTCGAATTTCGAGACTTGGCAAATGAGGCAGGAAGTCATTTCCCACGAAGAAAATCAGCAACACCCAATCATCGATCGCACGTTCAAGATCAAATGGAAACGGTAATCCGCCGATATTCAGTTCGACAGCCAAATATTCGCGTAAGATTCCAACGTCTAAGAAAATGAATGGCTTTCGTTCAATCGGTTTTGACAGGGTATCGTGTTCATCTACTTTCTCTTTAGGTTTGCCTTGACATTGACTACTGTGGTGACCAGGTTGGCCGCATGTGTAACAGCCTTTCCCTTTCTTCTGATCTGCAAACACATCTTCTCGCAAGACTTTGAAATGAGGTTCGTGTGTTGCCAGCGACAGCATAATAAGATCTGCATCTAGTCCGTAGATCACATGTTTGGTGTTGGGATCGTAAGAAGGTTGCGTTCGTTGGCGACGCACAAAATCCATGATCTTGTGTTCCCCTTCTCCAGGTACGGATGCATCGGAAAGAATGACTTGAATCTGATATTCCACAAAAAGAGAAAAAGAAATTAAATCAAAGTCAAAAAAAACCAGGTGGAATCAAACGGCATGAAGAAAACGACGAACTTGACTCCAGCCTTTGTCAGTATTCATCTTGTACACGATCCAATATCGTAAGCTTTCCGTCAGCAGGGTCATGAAAGGCGTGCCCGGAGTAATCGCGTTGGAATCCCACGCTTTCTTGTCTGTTTTATAGTCCTCTGGAAGTTCCTTGCCCAGTTGTGTGTATTCTTCAATGAGGGCCTGTTTTTCTTCTTCTTTGACTTTAGCTTCTTGAGCTGCTCGAAATCGGCGCGAGCGTTGTTGGTTCATCTTTGCTCGAGGTGCCACTCCATCTATGACGATCAGACGGTGAAAAAAAAGAAGAAAAAAAAAAAACGATCGACCAAGATCAGTGATTGGGCCTAGATTTGGAGTAAAAAAAATATGATCTAACCAATTGCGATCATGAGTAATTTCCTGGGCCGGACCATGTTGACGACTCTTTCGGTGTATTTGAAGACCTCGATCATCATTTCTGCCTCGGTTTCTGGCGGTTTTTTGCCCTCCGGGTGAGTGCAAGGATGGACAATGCCATTCATATCGAGATACAGATTGTCTAATAAACCCCTTCGCCGATCCAAAGGTTTTGGTGAACTGTTCAGTATGCGTATTATTACTTCTTGGGGAGGTACGACTGCGATGTGACTAACCAAATTCAATCCCATTGGGGTTCCTTTGGCTCATGTCGATTGGGATTTCCTCCGTCCCTGTATCCACGAATACATACACAGAGTCAATATTCAGGACGCGTTCAGACAGAGAAAGGATTCGATGAGGGTGGACGTTACCTCCTTCGACCGCATGGTGCGCTGGTACGTCCTCGATAACTTGCTCCACAACTTTGGGGTATTTTTTCGACAGCCATCTGGGGAATTGCGACACATGGGAAAGAAACATAAGAAAACATGGCTGCTGATGAGAACCTGGAGGGGCGAGGAGCAGCTTACCGAAATAATGCGGGTACGCCCATTTCTTCAGGTTATCCCTGCTCGGTTCAGTCGGAGGTGGGAAGAAGTGCAGACTCGTGACTATTGATTATATTGACTCGTGGCGGGTGACGGGCTGAATTCTGGTGGTTTGACCGAGTGGCCGCAGGGCTTAAGAGTCAAAGGGGGTTGCAGGAGCGGGAGGGGGTCCCTCAAAGGTGGCCTCCAGCGTTACCCACAAAAGAGGCTCCATGGACGCAGCAAGCGGAGGACAGGAGATGTCACAGAAAGCGCCAGTGAAACTCTTCTCCGTGGAGTCTCAGGCTCCGGCTGGCTCCGTCTGATCCTTCCGCCCGGCGACTTGACCAGATAAATAATATTTTAACTGAAGATGATTTTTAGCTCCACACGATCGGCCGGCCATGTGCATAAGCCCTTGATACGGTTCCTGGGGAAACGGGTGTTGGATTGTTGAGTATCCCCTTTCATGTAACTCGGTAACTCGAGCTTGTGTGGCCCCGGATTCTCGTCGGGCTGATGAGACCTGGCTCTTTTTTTTTCCACTGCAAAGCTCCCGCCCCCGCGGCTACCTCTCACCCTCTGGCGCCGGAAGAAATCAAGTCCAAGTTTTCCGACTTCATTCAGCTGCAGAAAAACCCCAAGGCTCCCAGCGCATCATCATCATCATCATCATCATCATCCACTCATCCATCACAGCCCAAGGAACGTGTCTTGTGGTACGATGATCCTAGCCAGCTTCCCTGGAATTATAACACCCCCAGCTCTCTCGAAATCGAGCTGATCAACGTGAGTGCACATTGAGGTGCTGTCGCTGTGGTCATTGGCACTTGCCCCATTTACTAATCAACTCAATGTTCCGTCAATCCTGATAACCTCCCAATTCAGGGCGGAGGAGTGGCCAGGTAAACAACTAAGAATCAATCCGTCTCTTGTCCTCGATCGCTGCCTTGTAATCCAGCTATATGATATATATGTACTTGTTTCGAGACGTCAATTGGAATGCTATTTTTTTCTGCGAATCGCGCTTCGAGATCATCTGTTGGGCCCTTGAAACTTGTCCCCGAAACTAACCAGACCACATCCATCATCACATTCACCTCTGCAATCCCTTGGGCAAGAGACTAGAGAACTGAAGGAAGGCATCCCAGAATAAAATGGGAAAAAAGGGGGTTTATATCATACAACAAAAGAGCTAGGAAAATAGCACACTGCAAAAAACATTCAAACTACAGGTTACTACTATACAAGAAGTCAAGGCATGCTTGGAAGTAAACGCAAACTCAAGTTAGAAAAGTCACATTCATGTTCTGATGGTGTACTTCTTTTGCCCCCCCCCCCCCCCGGCCAGGATGCCCAGTACCTAGGATGATTTATTAGCTTCAATGTGGCATTGTACATCTCAAAATCTACTCTTGTGAAATCTTGAGCTTTTGTGCAGAGGTGAGATAAAGGCCCTGAGAAATCAACATGACCAAAAAAAATCTAACAAGAAAAATATCGAAAGTAATTGTGTAAGTGGGTTACAGCACCTCCCATCACATGGATCAGACACTTTCTTTTTTTATCCCAGAGGCCCCTCACACAACTCATACACCACCACTCCATATATGATATTTGAGTGCTGGTGTTGCCAATTGCTGTGAAAAAAAGCTTGGCCTTTTTTCACAGATAACGTGGTGGAGGCTTGACTGGTGGTAGTACTGAATCTTAGCTCATACCATGGACTTGACCTGTTTCACTTGAATTTGAGAGTCCCTGACAAGTTCCTTCCAAAGAGACTTTTTTTTTTCTGAAAAAAATAAGCAATAAAAGGGTGTATCTGTAAAATTACATACAGACAGTAACCACTTCAATTATCACTTTCGTTTTTGAATGATGATGATGACATGTAGATGATGAGTCCCAAAAAGCCAGTAGAGAGGGGGAGAACGAAGAATAGTTTGAGTGTGCAAAGAGAGATCAGGAACAAGACAACAATGATGTGACATATGACATGAATGGTTGGTTTATATGAACAAGAGTCTTGGTCTACCAAAAGCGCCACCACACCACAAACAGAAACATGATGCCGATGACACCAACAGGCGCCCATTTTCGATAGAAGGCATCGATGTTGATCTGGCGCGCGGCTTTCCTGTATTTTAATGACTCGTCCCGCAGCGAAGAGGACATGGTCGACATCCCTTTTTTTTTGCAAAAAAAAAAAAAAAAAAAAACATGATCAAAGAGAGAAAGTTAAAAAAATGGTAAGTTGACTGAGCGGTTCATTCTTCGAGGTCGAAAGACTACAGCGGGGGAAATAAATGGCTTACGGTCAAGGGAATCGCCCCGCCATAATAAGTCTTCCATATTTTTCGTCATCACTCGCGTCACCTCTCCCAAGTCTTCATTCAGCCTGTCTAGGTTTGATTGCGTCCTTGTATCTTGGTACAATTTTTTAGTCCGTTGAATCTAGATATCATGGGCATATCGATAAGAACCAAGCCATGAAAAGTGTCAGTCATGCGTTTCCCATCCTAACATTTTCTCTTCATGGTTTGAAAACCATGCCGGAAATGACGGAAGGAGAAACACTGACAAATGTGTCGAATTTCACAAAGGCATATGGTCGCAGATTAGGTTTGGACAGTTCGGAAGAATACGAGCGTTCGAACTCTTTAGACAACTCATCGAGATAAGAGAAAGCCAGTTTCCTGGGATACGATTTGGCTGCGATACAGAGATACACTACCGAGTTTGAAATGACGTAGCTGAAGCGCATAGACACCCGATAAAAGAAAGGGTCCCATCTCGGGAGAGTGAGTCACTCATATCCCCCAAGCATACTAGATAAAAAAACGCACTGGAGAGTGTATTTTCCACTTTCAATACTACACCTCGTTTCGCTCGTTTCGTTTAGCCTTCTGAAGATCAGTTTGGCCTGCTGTCTGTACTCCGAAAGATCGTTTTCGGTTTGTTCGTCGTCCACGGACGCAGCGAGCGGCAAGCCTAAAACACCAGCCAGCCCAAGTATTCATCATGCATGAGACCGTCAGTCTCCCAGCCGAGCGTTGAGGGAGCTCAAAGGGGTACCCTACCGTCAGAAATCCGAGCCAACAGAGTGGATAGCACCATCCTCGATCTCTCTGCCAATTACCCCGACGGATGGTTTCGATAGCAGGCCTACTCGCCGACTGTTTCTTCTGGCGTGATCGAATGCGGTCGGTCAGACAGGGGCTGACTTAATGAGCGAGCCAAGGTTAAGGTCAGTGTAAGACAAGCCATTCTTCGACCCGTTCACCTCAACGAAAGAAAGAAAGAAGTGATGATTAGGATCCAAAGAAGAGAACGTACGACAGGTTGCAGGTGTTTGCTGGTCGGTGGTAGTAGTTCGCCAGTGGCTTTTGCTGAGGTCTCGTTCCACGTCGACGTCCATTCATAAAGGCGCGGGCTGGCCTGGACAGCCGGGGGACCTCATGACCACACCAGGACATCCGGCCGACCCGCCGCGGGGAAGTCCCAACAATTTCCACATTAAAGGAGCTTCACTATCATGCAATGGGAAATCTTGAGAATGGGACTCCATTGGGCCAAACTTGATTTTGGGATGTAATGCGACACACCATGAAGTCATCAACTACCTCTTGTAAGCTCAATAGACAAAGAAGATCCAGGTTTTAGGTTGGAAATCACAGCAGCATTGGAAGAAATGATATGATATGATAGTACTTCCTCATCTTTCCTCAAATGAAAGAATAGGGTCAGGAAGATGAACAAGCCTACTGCTCTACTAGGTAAGATAGACTGATGCCAGGCCGTTAGGTGGCATCACCTGATAATAATCTTCTGGTCAATGTCTATCAGAAAAAAAAAAACTGATCGGCCTGTTCAACGTCTATGAAGTATGAAGTATGAACAAAAAAAAAAAGAAGAAATCCAGATAAAAAGGTGACAAATAACCATGATGGTTAGCATCTCCAACCTCATATCATTCAAGATTATGATGACCCAGCATGATATGAATGGGGGTGTTTTTTTATTTATTTATTTCATGGGGCAAATCCAACATGTCTTTGTCCTGCGCAAGGTAGGTTATCATTAAACTTGAACAAATGATTTAGTTACAACGTTCACATCATCAGAGAGGAGAGTGACTGGACGTGAAAACCAGCTGAACGGCAGACTGTAAACAGCAATGAAACAACGTCACAGATGAGCGAGTGATGGAAAAAATATTGAATGTACGAGCATGTAAACAAGAGAGCTGGTAATAGATTTCTGACATTCACAGATGTATACATACTTACAATGACATGACGCGGGTACAATCTTTTGAAAGGCTGGAGGATCAAGAACTCTTGCTAGTGGTAGATGTCTTCCACATATCCACCACGCATCTGATGCAGTCCCCATTTTTCATGTCTTGGAACCCTTCATTGATCATTCCGAATTCCCTCTAGAGCAGCAGGAAAGTGGAAGTACAAGACTTGTCAACATACACATTCTCTTTTTCTAGCTTATTCATTTGCCCTCGAGTTGTAGCAATTCAAAAACTCACGTGATGCGTGACATAATCATCGACTGAGAGAACGCCTTTCAAATAGTCGTCAACCAAGCCCGGTATTCTTAAGTGTTCAGTTTGTAAAGCAAAACAGTTCAGCTTGAATTTAAAGGGGAACCTGCAACGTGGAATGAAATGAGGAGAAGGAACTGAATCTACTGACTCAGTGCGACCTTTGACACCACCAAATGCACTTCCTTGCCATTTTCTGCCGGTGACTAGTTGAAATGGTCTGGTGGAGATTTCTTTCCCGGCAGCTGCCACTCCAATAATTGTGCTCACTCCCCAACCTGATCGGATCAGAGAATGATATCAACTTCAGTAACATATTTCCTGGTTGTATGAGTAAGCTGACTTACCTTTGTGACATACTTCTAGCGCAGTCCTCATCACGTCCACGTTTCCAGTACAGTCGCTTGTGAAGGCCCCAAATGAGGTTTTCTATACGATTAGTTAGGGCAGGAGAATGTCATCATGAGGAAGGCTCACAAAGTGTAATCAAACCCTCCGTCGCTGTACTTTGTAGTGAGCGCCTGGGCAAGGTTGTCAATTTGAGTGGGGTTGATAAACTCGTGGGCGCCCATCTTTTTAGCCCAGTCTTCTTTGCCAGCGTTGACATCTACGGCGACGATCGACTTGCAGTTTCGGGCCGCACAGCCTTGGATCACGGCGAGTCCGACACAGCCGATCCCGAAAATGGCAACCGTGGAGCCCTCAGTCACATTTGCAGTCTTGGTTGCCGCTCCAAATCCAGTGGTGATGCCGCATCCTAATAAGCACACTTTGTCTAACGGTGCTTCATCCTGAAATCAGATTCAATCAATTTTTTGGCCTAGTTCGTGCGTGCGTGATTTCAAAGGAGAGGGCGGGGGACTCCTGATTTCTACGTGACTTGGTCGTGAAATTATGAATGCTTACTACCACTTTTACAACGCTGAATTTGGAGACCACGGTGTACTGGCTGAAGGTACTGCACCCCATGAAATGCTTGATGGGTTGACCCTTACAATGAAATCGCACGGTTCCATCAGGCATCACGCCTTTGCCCTGTGTCTCTCGAACTCTACCACATAGCTAAATCCGTTTTCGATAATGCGTGGTGGTGAGGTTGAGAATAGGTTGCGAAATGAGCTCATGCACATGATTGAAAGACACGAACGTTGGTTTTTCCCGACGTGCAAAACTTGCCTGGCAAATGGGAAAAATCATGAGCCTCAGAAGCACAATCAGGTCTTGAATTTTGGTGCTGGTCTTAGACTGAATTAGTGAAGAAGAGGCCGATCAAAAACACCTACATTCTCTGCATTCAGCCGTGTAAAGTGGTATGACATGCTAAATCATTTCCCACCCACGTTTCCACAAAAACCATCAGAGTAACATTTTCAAGAATTTTGTAGCAAAAAAGGGGGGAGGGGACTTACATCACCTGCTTTGACATCGGTCACTCCCTCTCCAACACTTTCCACGATTCCACCACCTTCATGACCTAGAATTGAAGGGAAATCGCCTTCCGGATCACTACCAGATAGCGTGTAATAGTCCTGTGTACCAATCGATCAATAATTGTAAGCTCTTCAGCTTAACTTGAGAAAGCAGTATGGATCTATATTTAACTGTATGGCAGATACCCGTGTAAAGCACCTACAAGAAAGCAGACGGATGTCCGATGAAACAAGACCGCACAAGTCAGAGTTAAGCACTGATATTTGAATCTTAGTTCAACGTATCATAACGAGAGGAGATAATATAGATAATTATGACTCAACTTTAATTCGAACTTCATCTTTTTTCGGTGGATCTACTTCGATCTCCTCAATCTTGAGTGGGTCACCAGCCGCCCAAGCGATCGCGGCCTTACAAACTATTTTCTATACGAAATGCATTTTGTTCTGTTCAGCTACATCTCCCTTATTTATCTCCACACCAAACGTTGTACTGACCTGGTTTGGAGTATCCATGAAGACGCCGATGATTTTTAAGGATGGATGGGTTAACAGAGCTTCCGATGCCGTGTTGAATCCAAGATCACACCACCCGAGACTCACACAGGGGCCCCGAAGGGGTTCCCCCCGCACCCGGTTCACCCCCGATAACCTAGTCCCCGACTCCCTCGTGATTTTTTTTTTTAGAAAAAAAAAAGGATCCAAGTCAATCAAAGTCAATATAAAACTGAAGGTTTTTACAAGAAAATAAAGTCACAGGTTTCCCCTTTGACTGCTTCCAAATAAATAAAAAACTTGGCTATAATGCTGTGGAGAAAGAGGGTTCCCCCCCAACCATCAACTTCAACATGTCTACATGTTGGAAATCCACATTCTCTTCTCTTTCTCTCTTGTTCTCTTGCATGCATATGCATTTCATTTTTCAACTTCAATCCTACGTCTTGGCCCTTCTAGCTTTTGTAGATAGTGGCAGTTTTCTGCTTGTGTAAGAAATATAGATGCTTGTGTAAGAAATATGAATTGGTTCTATGTAGTGTGTCTGTTCACTATGGGCCCATTTTCCCCCCTTTGTAGTAAGAAAGCTCTTCTTCCTCACAAGCTAGTACACTTCCCTCCTGCATCTAGAGTCTCATTGATCAGATAAAATGCTCCAGGAGCTTTTTCTCCTGTCTTCAGCTCCCAGTTTTCCAAGCCTCTGAAAAATCCATACGTCCACCCACAGGTGATCATCAGGCCAACTAGCAAGTCAAGAGCCATGTCCTGGTTTCTGGTAAACCATTTTGATTGGAAATCGTTGTGGGAACATTATCCAGCTAATCCATTCAAAAAACTCAAATTATGATATTGTCTTTGATTTTTAACCCCTTCTTAAGATTTCCTCTGTTCAAATACTCAGCTCTTCCCCCACATCCCTTCAACTGGCCAAAAGTTCAATCCATTTCTTTGTCTCTTATCAGCATAAACCTCCTTTATCACCATTGAATCTTATCATCATTGAAGATCCAATTTGAAGATTATCAAAAATGATAATCATTGTCAAAATTCATGCAAATCTATATCAAGCCTGATAAGAACAGAATATCATTCCACTTTCATCTTAAACTGTGTAGCTCTATGAATAGAAAAAAAAAAGAAGATCAAATGTAGGAATATCAAATATGATATAAAGAAGATGAAACATAATGAAGGTCAAATGTAAAGAAGGTCAAACATAAAGAAGAGAAACTATAAATTAAGAAGAGAACATATAAAGAAGAGCAAATATAAAGAAGAGCAAACATAAAGAAGATCAAATATAAAAAAGATTTGATATGAAGAAAATTGGATATAAAGCATCCCCCCCAAAAAATAGTGATAAAGAGCTATGTATTATCCCAAAAAACTTATGTTTTTTTTCTTTTTCTTTTTTCCCTTAAAATCCTCAATCAGGTGTTGAATTAATAATCAAATTGATGAAACTCCAGATCAATCATATAATTGTTGGAATTGTGATTTCATTCTTTGGGGAATTATCTAAATAAATACAAGAAATTCTGTTAATTAACATGATTTTTATATATCATTTGGCACTGCCAGTAATACTAGCACTGCCAGAAAATCTGGCTCGGATGGCTGCATCCGAGTTTATATTGGATGCGGCCATCCAAGCCAGATTTTCTGGCCGTGACTGGATTGGATGGCCGCATCCAATTCTACCTTGGATGTGGCCATCCAATTCAAACTTGGGCTCCGGGCCATTGAGTAAATCAATAACCAATTCAATTGTTGGCCCAGCTCCTAAGTTTAAGTTGGATGGCCACATCCAATATCAAATTGGATGCAACATCCAAGCCAACTTTTCTGGCACTGTGGTGAATGAATAGGAATGACAATTAACATACCTATTTTTTTTGTCTTCTGCCATGTCTTGATTTATGTTATTACCCAAATGATCAAAAGTGGGGTTTTGATCTCCAATCTCAGCCATTTCTTCAAGTAGACTGATAACCTGTCTATGATCTTCTACTCGGAGGGAGGCGGATGAATGATATGGCTCTTGATCATAAGACGTTTCTGTTTTCTTGACTAGAATTGAATAATGGTTTCTTGAGTTCATCACCTGGTGGATTCAATCATCAGCTGACAAATAATACCTTGGCGGATGGTTTCCAATTGAAATTGCAAAACCAATTGATCTATTTTTGTCTTTCCTAAACAAAGATTGTGCCAAAACTCCCTTGTTATGGTAATATTGGTTCTCTATTTCAACCACATAGGTATAATCTTTTTCCGTACCAACACTAAAAGATACTACACTATAGTCTTTGTATCTGACATTCTTCCTGAAGTAATCTTCCAATTCTAGTGCCATACCTGTAACATTATTTCCAATCATCAGTCACACTTTCACCCAAACTCCATGCCACTTTGAAAACACTTCAGAAAACTCACTTTCAACCTTAGGTCCATTTGATTGACCGTTTTCTTCCATAGAAAATAAGAAACGAACAAAGTAATTTTGTCTTGGGTAGTCTTCATGGCCTTGAGGGGTGATTCCAAGAGCTATGGTTATAAAAAGGAAATTGCTTCAGGATTGACTTGAAAGTTGATACAATTGATTTCCTGGCGTACCATTCAAAATTTTTGAAGCTTTAGCTTCAATCTCCTTCATTAGGCCTGCATCCGGAAGTTCTACCGATGCCGTGTTTCCTTCGCTAAATTCCGACCCCATATAACCCGCCAAATTTACATGAGGAATGTGACCATATCGAGCTTCAATTGTTTTCACACCGTCAACCGTTGTTATCCAAATCTCATTTTTGGTGTCAGCAGCGAGACACGCTAAAGCTTTGTTTAGCCTATTCAATTCCTCGTTGGAATTATTCTGGTCAAATGGCTTGAGTGTACCCTGCAAGCTCAATGTCAGTCATCAGCTACACAGATTTTGATCCTGCATGTCCAATTTCTTTTTCACTTACATCATCCTCACCAATAACAATCAACCGGTGTTCTGCGTTCGCATATTTCATTCGCATTTGGTCTCCCGGTCTCTCGTAGCCCTTCTGCCCTCCAAGGAGAAAACCACGGATGGTCGAAAAAAACCCTTCTTTTTCCATGCACATAAACGTCTTGACGGATAAAAAGGCCAATAGAATGACGAGGGATTTCATTTTGTTTGGTAATAATATGTTTTTCTACTGCTGCAAATAATAGAGATAGAGTCAGGATGGAAGCTATAAAAATAATAGGGGCAGGGTTTTTGACGCAAGTTAAAATGTACAGAAGCAGAGGCAAGCGGAAGGCACCGAGTCACCTAAACTGCCCAGTCTTCTGTAATTTTAACCCGTTCTGACTCCTTATGTATCAACAGAACGGAAGATGAGGTACGGTTTAAACGTAGTAGCCTGACTGCGTTCGGGAGCGAGGCTTTCAACTTTGCTATTGCAGTTCGACATGACAAGTTTGGCCCGGCCAAAACCACTGCTTCAAGAGTCCACGACCTCGACTAAGTACGCTTTGTGTGTCCCACAGCCTTACAGATAAAGAAGCTCAAGAGTCAAGGATAACGGAAACCAGACAGCCGCATACAATCCAATAAAATCTTGTACAAACCCTGTGGGGTCTGGATGAGTCGCTTTGCCAAGGAGGGCCTGAGTCATTGGGTAAGCCGACCTGCCTGAGTCATGTCGATGCGAAGCCTCCATACGTTACGTAAGCTCTCAAGGTAACTGGAAGGGTTGATGGGATGACCTCTCCACCGGAAATGAAAAGAAGAAAAACGTAGACATGATGGTGGATGCACCTGCGTACACTTTCTGTCCACAAAATATTTCAGATTCCTAACCCCAACTCACCATTCCTTCAAGGTGCAAATTTGATTGCCATATCAAGATTTTGTGATTGAGGAAGTCTATAGAATTACACACTGACAAAAATGGGTTTTCACAATATGTTTTACAAATGTAATTTGTAGTTACTAGACTGGTCACTTCTCATTATCCCAATAATAGACCCCCTTTTTATCTGATAGCTCCTCCTCAAGATTTCTGAAATCCTCAGCTTTCTCCTACATCACTTCAACCCATTAGTATGTCTGTTATCATCATCAACACTAATCAACACCTGTAATCATCATCATGAACAAGAAAAATATCAAATCATTTTACTTCCATCTCAAGCTATCTCTATTGCTATAGAAAAAAAAATCAAATATCAAGCCTCCCCAAATTTTTTTTTGAAAAAAATGAAAACCTGTCAACATCCTTGATGTTCAAGATTTTTGGTTGGTTTTTCCTTGGAAGAATTAATCAGACGTCGAAGTAATGACCACTATCACCATGACCAATCAATCATCACATGATTGCAACTTGCAAATTTTAAGTGACATATCAAAGTACAAAGGTGCCTTTGCACTTTGAGATGTCACTTTCAATTGTGTGATGATTGCAGATTGGTTGTGGTGTATATTTGTGAAAGTTCTGAATGAATTTTCCACCTGATGGAACTTTCTCCATCACTTGGAGGACTAAATGAAAAATGTGATACATCCTTCTAAAAAATTGCTTATACATACTATCTGGGTATTAGTGCTGTTCAAAGCTAAATAACATAAAACGTCCATAAAATCATAAATGACATAAATCTCAAAATTTGGCAGGGAGCTGTCAAACAAGATTTATGCACGTTGACAGGTCCCTCCCAACTATGGAGGTTTATGTTGTTATGAATTTATGTATTTTTTTAGGGTCTTGGTTAAACAACTCCCAAAAATTGGAGAATTGACTCCCAAAATTGGTGGACGTTGAAATTACCATGTTTCGACAGCCCAGCGACCAAAAGGGAGTCAATCATCCAATTCTTCATGAGAAATGGGAGTCGGCAAGATAATTTTAAAAATATTCAATTTTAATTTCAGCTGCAACCCCTGTGGGAGTCGTTCAGCCAAAAATAGTGCCAAGTCCAGGAGTCGATCCCTATAAAGACCATTAGTTCTCTTTTCCTGCCATTTGTTATTGAGATTGTTCTTCTTTTTTCTTCTTCTTTTTATGATTTCCTTGCTTAGTATATCTAGTGGATGATATCTAGTTGGTTTTACCTTTGCTGCTTGAATATATTTGACTCCTCAGCTGTAATCCAAATTCATTAGTTTTCACATAAGAATCTGGCTTTTTTGATGAGATTTTGAATGGGTGAATTACGTGGGCTATTGACTTAGCCTTGACAGAAGACTTCAAGGTATACAATGAGGCTTTTTTGAAATTTTGGGGGCTCTGGAGGAAGTGATTGAAAGTATAAACAGTGATGTGAGAAATCACCCCAGGAATGCTGTACCTAAGTTTGTAGGCTAACATTTGAGTGCACTGGCCAGCTAAATCTGTTTAATTTCAGCTTAAAAAAGAATAAAAGGTCCTCTATTGGATTCTTTAATAATTTTTGTTATTCAGTGGCTCCTACAATGAAATCAGTACAGCTTTTGTTGTTAAGAAAAGTAGGAATAGAAAAACTCTACTCACAAATCACACGCCTATTGCTACAATCAATTGTGGGTGTATGCTGGAGCTAATATGCTCCAAAAATACTTTTTAGGTTATTTCCTAATTAAGGTTAAAGTTTGGGGCGCTTGGCCCCACTCATTACAGAGGAATCAATTTTTTTGATTATTTTTGAACATTTTCCTGCCAACTCCCAAATGTTATATCCAAATTGGAGAATCAACTCCCAAAAATGCGCCGCAGTGTTTTTACATCCATCTTCAGTCACTCAGTGGTTGACAGATGGTAATTTTGACGTCCACCAGTTTTGGGAGTCGATTCTCTAATTTTTGTGAGTCGTTTAACCAAGACCCTTTTTTATGTTATGCAGCTTTGAACACCATAATTGAATATGCATAAACACAAACACAATTCAATTTTTTGGAATCACCACATCTTGAATTCTTGTTGCAAGAGATTCAAGGTTATAATCTAGATTCTCAATCCCAGCCAAGTATTCAAGTAGAGTCATGACATTCTTATGATCTTCTAATCTGTGGGAAGCAGATGTTTCAAACCCCCGTTCATATCTGAATTTGATTTTCTTGGCCACAATCGAATAGTGGTTTCTTGATTTCATCACCTGGTGCATGTAATCATTGTCAGATTTTGTCTACTGGAAATCAGACCGCCAAGCGGAGTTACCGGCAGATGACAGGTGATGATGCAGCGCATCGTAAGCAACTCCTGTCTATCCCCAAGAACACAGACCAGACCCAAGGCTGACTAAAGCCACCTCCTTTCCCCAAACAGACGGCGACGCCCGTCGCAAGAAGGAGTCAGATGCTGGAACCAGCCGCACGACGTGTCACGGAAACGCCATTGCCGAAACCAGCAGAGCCGCCACCCAAGTTCCGGTTGGCGTCAAGACAAGCAAGGTGCCCCAAGGGCAAGGGTCGTGAGTATTTAACCACCACTTCTTCTAGAGTGTTTTTCCCCATCACTCACCGCAGCCTAACTTGCCCACACAGATCCAGACTCATCAATTGTCTCTCGGACAAAAGATCAAGCATAGCTGCCCGAATCAGTGACACACACAATGGGTAGGCTACTCCAGACCCTTCTTGATCATAACAAAGATGATAAGCGCTGACAAGAGAATCTCTGTCACAGAACCCAGGCGTCTAACTGCAACCAGCCAAAGGCCCGTTGCCATAGGAGCCAGTGAAGCAACTTGCTAGTGTAAGTGCTTCTTGGTTCAGATTCAGCCAAAGCTCAGAAGGCTGAGTCAAAGAACCTTTTTCCTTTGCTAGTAACCCAGCAGTAGCTCAATCCCTCCCGTACTTCTCTCTCTCTCGGTCTCTCTCTTCACAACTAAAACTCATCCATACTCCATCTCAATCTCCCTGCGGCAATCCAAGCCGTTTCCTCAGTCAGTTGGATACAACATCCGATTCATCTCTTGTTATTACAAGACCAAATAGGCAGTGGCAAGTGTCCTGCTCTTAGGTAAAACAACTCTTTCAATAACTGCAATACCATACTTCGTATATAGCCTAAATTAGTATTTCAGTCCTAACATGGAAATGAATCTTAGTTGTCCAAATTCTTACAGATTTACAGTCTCGACGACTCAAGACAAAACCCTCAACAGCCCAACAAATCGACGACTAGGAGCAGGACGCGGCTATGTCTACCAAAAGTGCATCTACCAACACCCAGCAAGCCGACACTGGCAAGAACGCAAAGGAGGAAAAGGAAATCATAATAATCCCCACCTTCAACAGAAAGAACTACTCCGTATGGCAAAACGCAATGTTGGCGTACTTGGAATACAAAAAGCTATGGGTGGTGTGCCTCAAAGATCTCTTGGGCAACAACACCAAAAAAGTGAAGGGAAAAATACTCAAGACCTGGCTAATGTTAAACTTGAAAATCTCCCCGGAAATCTTCAACAGCATTAGCAGCATCTGCGGCAGAAACCCCTACAAGATCTGGGAGCGCTTGAAGAAGAACTATGTGACTGCCACAATCTATGGGATCTACCGCGTGTGGCAAGGTTATCAAAGAGTCAGGTACACTGACAATCTACTGTCCTATGTAATGCGAATCAAGGGAGCACTGGCTGAGATAGCAACCATTGGAATCGACGTCATGCAAGAGCTAATTAGCGTAGACATCATTGAGCAAATCACAGACAAGCGCCCCGTTCTCATGGAACAATTGCTGGGAGACATTGAAACCTTGAAGAATCCCTATACCCTCCTCGACAAAATCAGAGAGATAGCTAATCATGATCAAGTGAGAATGGCCAAACCGCCTCCGCCTCCTCCCGCGCAGCAAGCCACAGCCCTAGCCACCGGTAGCAAGAAAAGGAAGTTTGTCTCATGCAACAACAACCGGCACAATCCAGAGGCCCCGCATGATGAAAGCAAGTGCTGGACCTTGCATCCGGAGCTGAGACAACCAAAGAAGGCAAAAGAAGCAACGAGTCATGCCACGGTGACTGGACCCCAGACTGATGACCGGATTGAACATTACGCCTATGCAACCAGCACCCAAAACGACAGGAGTGATGATATTATCCTGGACTCCGGCGCCAGTCAACCCATGTTCAACTTGTTACAATTCTTCGGACACTCGTTCAAAACGGATGTTGCCATTATGACAGGCAACGGCCAGGAGAAGTCCGAAATGAGGGCATCAAGAACAGGCACGGCACAGATCAGGTTCAGCAATAGAACAGTCATCACGCTCAAGAACGCCCTTTATGTGCCAGATTTGACCACCAACCTAATATCATTTGCTCAACTCGTTAAGGGAAAGGCTGTAATCATCAACAGAGGAAACCGAATGGAGATCACCCTTAACGCTTGGCATACCATATTGGTGGACACCACAGGCAATCTGTTCAGAGTTGAGAACGTTCTGCTACCGACTCAGAAGGCTTTTTCTACCGTCAGCTGCGCCAAGTAGGCCTGCCATCCAAACACCGGCCCCCGTGTGTGATACCCGTGTGCAGGCACCCGGGTGCAGGTGCTCGAAATTGGGAGAAATGAATCGGGTGTCACCCGTGTGATTTGCCAATGGGTTGCGCAGGGGAAGGGGGGGGTGAAATGGCGTCAATTTGCTGTTCAGAGTGAGACTTGTAACCTCCAAAAAGTCAACAAAAAAGTCAAAAGGAAACATATTCAAGGAGAAACAAAAGAAAAAAAAACAAAACGGTGAGAAAAAATAGCGCAAAAAAAGAAACAATAACAAAAAAGAATGCAAAGAAAAATCAGATTGAGAAAAAGAAAACAAAAAAAGGAAACAGGAGAGTAGAAAACAAAAGGATTTCTAAGCAGCGTTGAACTCTGGAGGTGGGAGAGGCCTTCCAAAGAATTGGAACCAAGCCCACAAAGCTTGTTCAATTTTGTCTGGCTGAAGGGCAGACCGCTGCCATGAGACAATTGCTTGACCATGTGAGAAGATATGCTCTGATGGGGCACTGGTTGCTGGAATCGCCAGTAAGCACTGACCCATTCTGGATAGAATTAGAAAGGTTCTTTCTCAACCATGCCAGTAATCAAGTACATCTACATCTTGTCCCACAGTCTCTTGATCAAGGTAGTGTTTTATCTCAGCTTGAACCTTATCAATTGGTTGTGGAGATGATAACAATTCAAGTTCAAAAGCGTTCAGTTCTGATTTTTGCTTTTGGACTGCTTTGGTTGACTAGTATCCTTCTCTGCTTCACCAGAAGCAGGAGGAATGAAGCTCCCTGGTGGACTTTACCTCTATTCAGGATGGACTTCCCCTCAAATAGCTCATATGTAGGGTCTACAATTGATGCGGCAAAGCTCATATGCAAACGCGCGCCTTCACCCGTGTGATTCACATGGTTCACCCAGACCACACGGGTTTGGATGGTCGGCATGGCAAAATCATCCATCCGAACACACGGGTGGCAGGCCTAGCGCCAAGCACAGCAACACGCACGTATGGCACCAACGCCTGGGCCACGCGTCCATTGCGCGCATGAAGACCGCACTCCAAGGCGAGCACATTGAAAGCAAGGGAGACACCTGTGCAACCTGCATGTGCGGCAAGATGACAAAGCTCCCCTTTAACAGCCACTTTGACCAAACGAACAATCTACTTGAGGTAGTCCATGGAGACCTGGTCGGACCCATCAGCCCCGCCACCAATGGAGGATGCCGCTACTTCCTAACCCTTGTTGACCAGCACTCTGGATACATTGACATCACGCTACTCAAGGAGAAAAGTGATGCCACCGCAGCCATCATGGCCTACAAGACCCTTTTTGAGAAGAAGACAGGTCGACAAATCAAGAAATTGATCACGGACGGGGGAGGGGAATTCTGCAACAAGACCCTTGGGGAGATACTCAGTAGCAAAGGAATCATTCACAATGTAGCACCTCCGTACACCCCAGAAAACAACGGTCTAGCGGAGAGAGCGAATTGCACGGTCATCGAGATGACCAGATGCCTGATGATCCAGGCAAATCTAGCGAGCAAGTGGTGGGGTGAAGCCGCAGTCACCGCTGTCAACACAACCAACGCCCTTCCGTCCCTGTCCAAGAGCAAAGCCTTGCCAATGTCACTCTTCCGCAAGATTGAGCCCAACCTTCATATCTTCCGACCATTTGGTTGTAGAGCTTGGGCACTGATGCCAAAAGCGAACCGGGGCAAGAAGTTTGACGCAATCAGCTGGGAAGGAACTCTCATTGGATATTCGAATGACCTGTCAACGTACAAAATTCTGCGACACAAAGACAGGAAGATCATTGAGTCTCGCAACGTCAGATTTGAAGAAGCCTGCTTTCCGCACCATGTAGCCTTGAATCAAAGCCACGCTGTGACGCTGAGTGAAGACCAAATGCCCCTGTTTGTATCGGAACCAATCCTCCCATTCCATGAAGCAACGGACAAGGAAATCATTGAATCCGGTCAGTCCCCTGTCAAAGATGAAGATGAGGCCACTCCTGATCAACCGGCATTACCTAAAAACGCCGGGAAGCGCTGGGTATACACCAGCAATTTCCTACCAGCGCAAGATATTACCAGCCAAATTGACAAACAAAACATACTATCCGGTAAACGGGCACGCAAACCAGTGTGCTACATAGCAATCCAGACAAGCCAAGATCCCAGGTCCCACCATCAAGCAATGAAAAGCCCCAACAGATTGAAATGGAGGGAAGAGGAACTGAAGGAAATCTCCAACATGAAGAAATTCCAGGTCTGGACCGAGCGCCCAAAACTCCCAGACGACAAACCGATCGCCTCGACATGGGCATATTGGAAGAAGCTCGGACCTGACAACCAGGTAATTGAGTATAAGGCCAGAATCTGTGCCCAGGGATTCCGGCAGACTTTTGGAGTGAACTTTGAGCTGAAGTACGCACCCACTGGAAAGGCCGCTTCACTTCGCCTCCTGCTTTCATTCGCAATCAACCGGAACCTGCAGACTCACCAGCTTGACGTCAGAAGTGCATTCCTCACGTGCCCTCTAGAAGACACCGTCAAGCTAGTACCACCTCAAGGCTATGAATGCCCAGTCAACACCATCTTTGAGTAGAAGAAAGCCATCTATGGCTTGAAACAATTGTCACTTGTGTGGTACAAGAGACTCAGCGGCTACCTCTCTCGCATTGGTTTCAAGACGTTGATAGCTGACCCATGCGTTTTCTACAAGACACAGAACCCAGCAACATGGATATACTTCCACGTCGACAATCTCGTTATCATCAGCAAGGACCCCCTGGCTTTCAAGACCGCCATGGAAGCTGAGTTTGACATCAAGTATCTTGGTGAAGCAGCTTTTCTGCTAGGAATGAACATTGAACGGACACCCACCTCACTGCACATCTACCAGACGCAATACACCAAGAAAAAGTTGTTGGAGTTTGGCTTTGACCAATGCAGCCCTGCATCCTGCCCAATCAACCCGAAGGAGCACCTCAAAGCCGCCACCGCACAGCAAGTTGTGCAGTTCAATAGTCTTGGTGTCAATTATTGAGCTCTGATAGGCTCCCTGAACTATCTCAGTTTTCTCACGCGTCCCGATATTTTGTACGCCGTAAGCATCCTGTCACAACACCTTGAGCGCCCGGGCATTCAGCATTTCCACGCCGCCAAACAGGTGTTTTGTTACCTACTCGGCATGAAGCACGTGGGCCTTGTATTCTCTCAGTCACCCAGCCTTAACATTTGAGCCCATGTTGACTTGGACTGGGGAAACTGTCCTTGTTATGGTTAGGGCTATCCGATATTAGCATATTTAGATACCAGATGCTTGTATTGAGTTTTTTTTCTCTCTTAAAGACTCCTCTCTGGGATGCCGGTGAACCTTCTTTTCCTCACTCTTCTTTATTTGTCTCACTGACATCCCAGGTACGTTTCACACTTCTCTTTCTTGTCTTTTTTTCATTGTTCCTGTTCTGTCTGTTTACATCATTTTCTTTTCTTATTTTCATCATCCTGCTTTCATTGTCTCCACTGAAATATTACTCTTCTTTATTTGTCTCACCGACATCCCAGGTGTAAGGCTAGCGCATACAGGTCATGAGCCCTCTTTCCCGCTGAAACCAATAAGTTATTCCAAAGAGTCAGTCGCAGGAAACAAACATCCGCGATTTTTTTTGCTAGCCTAGACATTTTTTTTTGAACCAATTACCATGTCCGGAGTACGCCGTAATCCGTCTAGCGAACGATCTGCCTTGAATGTGGGGTCCTCTTCGCACGCGCGGTCCTCCTCTCTCAATCGCCATGTCTCCACGCCAATCCTACCGTTGTCTTCATCACGACCCCCTGGCATCTGGAAGGGCACCGCGGTCCTCTCAAATTGAGGACTTGTTTGATGACCTCCAAAAGGACTTCAACAACTCGCAACAAACCATCATTGATAACTTGCGTTCCAACTTGCCCAAACCCCCCTCTATCACCGTGGATCCAGGGACTCCGGATCCCAAACGCATCCCCAGACCTACTCCAACACTAGGACGCGCGCACCTTTCCAAACCTCCCCCACCAACCCCTGAATCTGTTGCGGATTTCTTTGACGAGGAGTTCATCCGGAAGATGACAATCTTCCAAAATCTCCAAGTCCCAGCCGAGTCAGCAACGCCTGCGCCACGCGAGCCGGACTACACCAGCAAGCTTTACAAGGCGCTTCCGTCGGTCCCAAAACTTCCTGTGGACGGCTCGAACTACCAGTCGTGGATTGTAATGGTCCAACAGGCTCTTGAGAGCACCTTGCAACACCGTGTACATTTATCCAACCCCAACTTGGATCTCTCAGAGACCGAAGATATCCTGCTTCGCACTGCTCTTCTCGCCACCATTGACGACAATATCAAAATCGGGGTGGCCAGTGCACCTACCGGCATGGATGGCCTCAAACTTGTCTCCGACTCGTACACCCAGCGTAGTTGCACCGCGCATGTTGCCATGATGCAGGAGATTCTTGATACAAAGTTCAACCTTTCCGACAAGTCATCCGACGCGTACACACATTTCTGCAAGATTGAGAATCTCGTCAAGAACCTCTATCGGTCCGGTTTCAGACTGAATGAAGAATCCTTTCTCGGGATGCTCTACCATGTGTCGCTACCAAATCTCGAGGGATTTCCCTTTGTCAACGTGGCTTGTCAGATTGACTTGCGCATGTCCAAAGGCAAACCTGAAATTGCCAACACCGACCTCGTGCTTCTTGTGCACAATGAGCTCACGCTGTACCGGGGGCGCGGCCGCAACACAAACAAGACTGGCGGAAGCGGCACTGGATCCTCCAAGACTGGCGATCGCAAATGGTGCAACAAGTGCAAGAGCAACTCGCACAACACCAATGATTGTGGCAAGCCAACCCCACCCATCACTGGACCCCCTGCTGGCCCTCGTGGCAATAACAGAAGCAGTCAGTCCAATTACCAAGCCGCCACTGCTCCGCCCCGAAGTCACATTCAAGCCAACTCTGCCAAGGTTCATCCCAAAAATAAGGATGCGCCCCTACCGGACAACCCGGTCATTCAATCAATCACCACCTCGTCAATTGAGAGCCGCCTGACACAGGACGACATCCATTTTATCTGACAACGTGGGGGCCGCCTCTTTGGTTTTGACTCGGGCGCCTCCCACACTTTCACCGACGATTTATCTCTACTCTCCCAACCTCAGACTCTCCAAACACCCATCCCTCTGAATGTTGCTACTAATGGCACAAAATCTTTTGTTACTGTAGTTGGGAGGATGACGCTTAAGAACAAGTCTGGTTCTGTCACCCTCAACAACGTCTACTACAGCCCGGAGGCGATTTGTACGCTCATCTCGGCAGAAGGACTCCGCCTTGGCGGAGGCAAAATCACAGTCGGCGATGGCGGAGATGTAGCGGTATCTTTTCCTAGTGGTTTCTCTCTTCAATCATTCTGCCTCAATCGTCGTTGGCAGATCCCTGCTTTGGTTAAGCCGGGCAATCCCCCTTATGTTTTTGTCCCCCCGGCTATGTTCCCTCCCCCTTTGCAATCCAATGTGGTTCCACCCGGCGTGGTGGAATCTTTCAACGTCTCCGTGAAAGATACCAACGCCTTATTGTGGCATCGTCGTTTGGGGCACATTAGCCTCAAACGCATCATCAAGATGTGTGCGAGCGGCCAGCCCGGATTACCCAAAGTTCCAACAAACAAAGATTTTGTGTGCGAGGACTGCCTTGTCAGCAAGAGCAAACGCCAACGGGGTCAACGCACATCCGAAGCGGAGGAACTTCACCCGATGCACACCATGGTCTCTGACGTGCTGGGGCCGTTCTCAGAAGGATTTTCTGGGGTCAAGTACTTGGTTGTTTTTTGTGATCTTGCGTCCACCTACTCTGAAGGCTTCTTGCTGAAGAAAAAAGACGAAGTTTGCATTAATTTCCAGCGCTACATCGAATGCATGGAACGGCTCACCGGCAAGAAACTGAAGCGTTTCTGGACGGACGGAGGCGGTGAATTCATGTCAACCAAGTTCCTTGGCTGACTTGGGGACAAGGGAATCCAACATCAACATTCCATGCCTTACGAACCGGAGCAGAACGGCGCCGCAGAACGACTCCATCGCACTGTTGGGGAGATAGCCCGGACAGCACTCATCGCCTCGAACCTGCCAGTCAAGTTCTGGGGCTATGCATATCTGTGGGGATATTTCACCCACAATCGCATTGCCAACTCGCTCACCGGGGACAATACTCCCATTGAACTGATGTTTGGCAAGAAGCCCCTATTTGAACGACTTCAATCTTTTGGCGAGGTTGCTTTTGTCCACAAGCCGGAAACCTATTGATCGGGGAAGACGGACGCTTGGGCCTGGCGTTGTAACCTTGTTGGCTATGTCCAGGGCAGGAAAGGCTGGATTTTTTGGGTGCCAACAAACAACACTTTTTTTGAGTCGTCCATTGCTGTTTTCCCATACTCCTCTAAGTCCACCACTACCCCACCAGAAGCCGTCAAATCTAAACTTACCCTGTCTCCTTCTCTCAACAAGATCCTCAATAACGGTCCCGACCCTGAACACGTACCACAGCATGAGTTTGATGAGGCCATCAAGCAGTCAGACTTGACTCCTGACAAAATGCCAGCGCCTACCAATGATGCACCTGTTCACCGCTCCATCAACAAACTTCTCAACCCCGAAGATGTGTCACCCACAATTTTTAACGCCGCCCTTGTCCTTGGATCTAATCATGCCAAGACCACCATTGAATCCCAATCCCCGTAAGCCACGGGACTCACCATCGCCACGCGAACACAACTAATGCCGCGCAATTACGCTTGAGCAATTCACCGTAAGGACGGCGACCAATGGCAAGATGCGGTTAATGTGGAACTGAATAATCTTTGGGACATGGGGGTTTGGCATTTTGAATCAGTTCCTCCCGGGAGGAAACAGACGGACGCCCGGTGGCTTTTGGACATCAAACGCAACCAGGACGGTTCGATCAAGAAGTACAAGGTGCAATATATTGTGCGTGGCTTCAGCCAAATTTTTGGCCAGGACTACCATGACACTTGGGCACCCACAGCGACATTTGCATCGCTGGATATGTTATTCACCGTCGCTGCCGCAAATCAATGGCCCATCAAGACTTTCGACATCACGGCAGCGTACTTGCATGGCGCAATTGATGAGGACGTCTGGGTCAAGGTCCCTGACGGAATGCCTGTTCCAGAGGAACACCGCGGCAAATCACTCAAGCTGGACAAAGGTCTCTATGGTACCAAACAGGGTGGTTGGTGCTGGTGGAAGCACTTCGTGCAGGTCATGGAAGGTCTGGGATTCCATGTCAGTTTCTATGATGATTCCTTTTACTATGTTCAGAAGGGCGGTGAAACGATCCTTGTGTGGATCCATGTAGATGACGGGGTTGTCACGGCTTCGTCTACCTCAGTTATGCGGGATTTCCGCGCCGCACTGGAATCTCAGCTCAAGACAACCTGGGATGCCAACCTTCACACCATTGTTGGCATCAAAGTCGATCGGCCATCTCCCTCCAAAATCGTCCTCTCCCAACCGTTTCTCACTCAAAAGAGCATTGATAGCTTCACCACCGACAGCACACTTCCTCGCAACATACCCATCAAGGACACCAATTCTCTAGCCTCATCCACCACCGACAAAGAAGTCATTAACCCAAATGGATACCTCTCAGTAGTTGGCTCTTTAAACTATCTGGCAGTCGCGACGAGACCTGATCTAGCGTTCGCGGTCGGTTTTCTTGCACGTTTTGCTAAATCTCCCACAACTCGCCACTGGACAGCCATACAACATGTCTTGGGTTACGTCAAGGGCCTCGGTTGTCGCCAATTAGTCATTGAACCCAAGCCCACCGACAAAACCATTGTCACCTGGGTCGATGCCAATTGGGGCGGGGAATTCTCGCGTTCAACTCACGGCTTGGTCACAACCCTCCTTGGCTGCCCAATACTTTGGGCCAGTAAACGTCAAGCCCTTGTGGCCACTTCCACATGTCATGCCGAATTCATGGCGCTTGGATGGGCCGCGAGACACTCTGTTTGGTTGAAGGAGCTTTACTTTGACATGACAGAACACGTTGCCACACCAACTCTCATGTGCAACAACAATGCTGCTGTCAAAATCTCCAAGGACAACTCTGCCAACAAACGCACTCGACACTGTGAGCGCGACTGTTTCTACATCAACGAGCAAATTCACTGCCGCCGTCTCGACATTGAGTGGGTCTCCAGCCAACAGCAACTTGCCGACATCATGACGAAGGCACTCGGCCCGCTACCCTTTGAGAGGATTTTAGCCAGCCTCAACATGTTGAGTCCAGGTTGACCGACATCCGCCATGGCAAGTACAGGGGGGACAGCATGCGCTAGCTGCGAGATACATGCGCCCCCCGCATCTTTTCGTCTCTCTCCGACGTGGACGGAGCTTCCCATGATTGTTTTGAGATCACAGTGACGACACCTTTTTTTATTTTATTTTTTTTGCAGGCTTCGCTGGATTGGCACTTCCCGCTTCTTGACTCACCCACTATCTCCTTCCTCTGTTCCCCTTCCATTCCCTCTTCCCTTTCACAATTTTTCTCTTTTTTTCTTCTCCTTTCCTTCTTTTCTCTCATGTCCAAGTTTTTGTCCATTGTCGGAGTCTTTTCGAGGGGGTGGCTGTTATGGTTAGGGCTATCCGATATTAGCATATTTAGATACCAGATGCTTGTATTGAGTTTTTTTTCTCTCTTAAAGACTCCTCTCTGGGATGCCGGTGAACCTTCTTTTCCTCACTCTTCTTTATTTGTCTCACCGACATCCCAGGTACGTTTCACACTTCTCTTTCTTGTCTTTTTTTTTCATTGTTCCTGTTCTTTCTGTTTACATCATTTTCTTTTCTTATTTTCATCATCCTGCTTTCATTGTCACCACTGAAATATTACTCTTCTTTATTTGTCTCACCGACATCCCAGGTGTAAGGCTAGCGAATACAGTCCTGACACCCGGAGGTCAGTCACGGGATATGCAATAACCACAGCACAGCAAGTCATATCCTGGAAGGCATGCAGACAATCAACAGTTTTGCTCTCCTCGACTGAAGCAGAGTACAAAGCGCTCTCCGACCTAGGGAGAGAGCTATCATGGCTTAATAGCCTCATCACCGAAATCAAGCTAGAACACACTCCGCACAAGATAGAAGTTGGCGTAGACAATCAAGGTGCCATTGACTTGGCCAGAAGTGAGATCTCCCAGAACGGCTTCAGCACAAAACACATGGACATACAACTCCATTTTGTTCAAGAACTCATCACAGCAAACCTCATCAAGCTCAAGTACATAAGCACCACCAGCAACTCGGCAGACATATCCACCAAACCGACAGGAAGAACTGTCATCAGAAGGTCCCTAGCGACTCTGGGCGTAACAACTCCAGCAGACTCAAGACCTGCCTCGAGCCAGAAGGCTCAAGGCAACCCAGCCTGTTTGACGCGAGAATCTCTGTCACAGAACCCAGGCGTCTAACTGCAACCAGCCAAAGGCCCGTTGCCATAGGAGCCAGTGAAGCAACTTGCTAGTGTAAGTGCTTCTTGGTTCAGATTCAGCCAAAGCTCAGAAGGCTGAGTCAAAGAACCTTTTTCCTTTGCTAGTAACCCAGCAGTAGCTCGATCCCTTCCGTACTTCTCTCTCTCTCGGTCTCTCTCTTCACAACTAAAACTCCTCCATACTCCATCTCAATCTCCCCGCGGCAATCCAAGCCGTTTCCTCAGTCAGTCAGATACAACATCCGATTCATCTCTTGTTATTACAAGACCAAATAGGCAGCGGCAAGTGTCCTGCTCTTAGGTAAAACAATTCTTTCAATAACTGCAATACCATACTTTGTATATAGCCTAAATTAGTATTGCAGTCCTAACATGGAAATGAATCTTAGTTGTCCAAATTCTTACAATCATCCACTGGAAGCAAAGAATTTGATACTGGATGGTTTCCAATTGACAGCACAAAGTCAACACTGCCTTTTGGGTGTTTCTTCAATAAAGCTTCAGCAAAAGCTTCCTTGTTGTAGTATTTGTGCTCTATTCAAACCGCAAAATCACCATTTCTTCTGGGAACGTTGTGCAAACTCAAAACTTTAGTCGTTGTTTTGTAACTCTATTTGTAATGTTCCAATCGGTTTTTCATTCCTGTCCAGTTTCCATTAATTTTCATTTGCCTCTCACTTGCATGTGACCGTCATCATTTTTCATATCAGTACAAAAGCCTCACCTTCCAGACCTTCCCAATTGGATTCGCCGTACGTTCTCTGAGGAAAAAAGTAACGGATAAAATAATCTTGTCTTTCGCAGGATTTATGCAAGGGGATTGTATAAAGAGCTAACATGTCAAAGAGGAAACTGTTTCACAATTCGCTTGATATCATTGAAATGAATCTTGGCATACTCAAAATAAGCTCGAGAGCTTTAGCTTCAATCTTCTCCATTCTGCTGCCTACATCTGGAAGTTTTACAGATGCCGTGTTTCCTTTGCTGAACTGTATCCCATTAAGACCAGCCAGATGAAGATTATGAATTTGACCATATGTTTCTTCAATCATATCTATAGGTCCGTAGGTAACCATCCAAATCTCATTTTTACGGTCAGCAGCGAGAAGGGCCAAAACTTTGTCTAATCTCTGCCGGTCCTCGTTGGAATTCCGCTGGTCAAATGGCTTGATAAGACCCTGCGACCACGAGCTCAATTTCAGTGATGAGATAGACTGATAGCAATCATTCATCTCCAAGTTCTGTGTGACTCACATAATCCTCGCCAATAAGAATTAACCGTTGGTTTGCGGTTGAATAGTTCTTTTCCATTTGTCAAATTTCCTCTGGATTCATGCAGGCGATTTGACCTGTGAGCCGCCTCTCAAAGTGAGAATCATGGGGCTCTATAGTCCGGATGGTGGCAAGGGAGTCTAGCGTTTCCATACATTGAAACGGTTTTGCGGAAAGAAGTGCCACTACGATAACGATGCATTTCATTTTTGATTGACAATGTTTCTTGTACTGCTGAACCTGGAGACTGGGAGGAAGGAAACTGAAGGCAGCTTGAGAAGTTATAGAAAGAATGGACGCAGGATTTATATACCCAACAGGGGGGCTCTTCGGCCCATACTTGACTGTCAATTGTTTGACTCCCCCAATCGTCTCCCGATATCTGCGACACAGCGTGCACAAACCGCTTCCCGGCGTTGCCGTCGTGCTGCTCACCCTTCTGGTTTCGGCCGACATGAGTGGGCGTGGGCACCCCACCGGCCATCAGCCCACTT